>PVLC010037840.1:0-15077 GCA_004027655.1 Graphiurus murinus
CGCTTGTAATCCCAGCATTCGGGAGGCTGAGACCGGAGGATCCGGGTTCGCGGCCAGCCTCAGCTACCTAGTGAGGCACTCCGCAACTTATTGAGACTCGGTTTCAAAATAAAGAATGAAAAATAGGGCTGGGGGTATAGCTCGGAGGTAGAATGCCTCTGAGTTCCATCCCCAGTACCGCAAAAAAAAAAAAAAAAAACCTGGAAGGAAAGAGTTGTGAGGGAGAGGCCTCCTCCAGAGTAGATTATAGACCCTCCTCCCTCCCCACCTCCTGCTGGGAGCTCCCCACTGGACCACTCACTACAAAATGAGGCACAGATCAATTGGCAGCATGTAGCCCTGCACTCCAGCAGCCAGGCTCCCAGGAAGGGGCAGGGCAGAGGAGGGGAGAGGGGGCCTCAGGGAAAGGGGACCACAGGAGATTCCCTACAGGTTTGCCCAGCCTCTGCCTCTTGGGGGAAGTTGAAACTAAAGTCTTCTTTTCTTCCTTCCTTCCTTCCTTCCTTCCTTCCTTCCTTCCTTCCTTCTCTTCCTTCTTTTCTTCCTCCTCCCTCCCTCCTCCTTCTCCTCCTCCTCCTGTGTGTTTGTGTGTGTGTGTGTGTGTGTGAGTGTGTGTGTGAGTGTGTGTGTGAGTGTGTGTGTGAGTGTGTGTGTGTGTGTGTGTGTGTTACTGGGAATTGAACCCAGGGGCATCCTACCTCCAAGCTACACCTCCAGCCTTTTTATTTTTTACTTTGAAACAAAATAGAAGTTTTTGTACTTCAAAGGTACTATCAAGATAATGAAAAGACAATCCACAGAATTGGAGAAAATATTTGCAAATCAAATATCTGGTAAGGCACTTATATTGTAGAATTTTTAACAGCTTAAAAAGCCAAATAACTCAACTTAAAAATGAACAAGGAATCTGAATAGATATTCCTCCAAAGAAAATATGCATCAGCCCATGAACAGATGCTTGACGTCATTAGTCACCAGGGAAATGCAGATCAAAAGCTCTTCACACCCACCGGAGTGGCTGACTCAAGGAATCAGACAATACGTTTTGGCAGGGAGGTGGGGGTAATTAGAACCCTCACACACTACAGGAACACAAAATGGTGCACCACTTTGTAAACTGTGTGGTGGTCCCTCATGTCCAATGCCGTGAAGATTTTATCCAGATTGATGAATAATAATGGGGCACACACATTTTTAATTACTCAAACTTGCAGAAAATTGACAGAAAGTTTATAGGAACAGTGCAAAGGACTCCAATATAACTTTCACCCAGATTCACCAACTGTTAGCATTTTGACACATTTGCAAGTGTGCTCTCGCACCCCCCCACACATATATAGCTAGCAATAGCAACCAGAGAAAGAAAGAGACCCTATAATATGTGACCTTTTGGGTCTCGCTTCTTTCCTTTAGCATAATGTTGTCAAGGTTCATCCATTATACCACCTATGCAGCAGTGTTGGGGGGTGGGGCCCTTGGGGGATGTTTAGGTCACAAGGCTGCTGCCTTCAGGAATAGATCAATGCTGTCATGAAAAGGGCTTGCAGAGTTGGTCTTTTCTCTTCTCTTCTTCTGCCATGTGACAACACAACATTCTTCTCTCTGGAGGATGTAGCAGCAAGGCACCATCTTGGAACCAGAAACCTTGAGCCTTGATCTTGGACTTCCCAGCCTTTAGAACTGTGAGAAATAAGTTTCTGTTGTTTATAACTTATCCTATCTCAGGTATTCTGTTATAGCAGCACAAAAAAAATCATGGACCAAGATGATTAATTGGGGAGAAATGTGGAGTAAGGGTGTTTCATCTACTTCAGAAATGCTACTTCTGAGGTCTCACAGGGAAGACATTCATGTGAATCTTTCTTCTATGCAATAAATGTGTGGGATGCCTTCCCTGTGGCTACCGTTCTTCAGGGTCTTGCCCTGGGGAGCTGCCATCTAGTACTGGACCATACAGCTTATTAAAATATAAATGTGCTTTTCTAGCAAAGCAAAGTCCCATCAGGCCAAACAGGGTTGTGTCAAACATAGAAATTTCCAGAAATCTTCTAGAAGATGGTCTAAATTAGATTTTGGGCTGCACGCCACAGCAAATCTTTACTTGTGGTCTATTCAGAAAGCTATTTTCGAAGCTAGGTGCAATGGCACACACCTGTAATCCCAGTATTTGGGAGACAGAAGGATTTGAGGTCAGCCTCAGTAATCTCATGAGACCCTATTTCAAAATAAAAAAAAGTAGCTGGGTGTGGTGGCACGTACCTGTAACCCTAGTACTTGGGAGGCTGACATAGGAGGATCACAGGTTCATTGTCAACCTCAGCAACCTCGGGAGGCCCTTCACAACTTAGATTCTGTTTTAAGGGGGAAAAAAAATAGGGCTGGGAGTATAGCTCAGAGGTAAAATGCCTCTGAGTTCAATCCCCAGTACCACAAACAAACAAAGAAATAAATAAATGTATGTCTAGGTATGTAGCTCAAGGACAGAATGCCCCTGGGTTCAGTCCTCAATACAAAAACAAAAGCAAGAAAGCTATATTCTCTGATTTTTCTGAATCCCCTCAACTTCCAGCACCAAACAACCACCCAAAATTAATTTTCCTTATTCTTCTAGGAGTTAAACAAAGGGAAAGAAAATCTCCTGCATGATCCCTTAGGCAGGGACCATAGATTTATTATTGAGCGTATGCATGCTGAGGGTTGAACCCAAGGCCTTGGGATTGCTAAGCAGGTGTTCTACCCCTGAGTTTCCCTCTCAGCCCAGGAACTTATATTCAAATCTGCACTTAGGCAAGGATTTTGCAGAAAATCAGGACCCTCAACTTTTCTTCACTAACTCAAATATCTCCATTTCTAAGATGAATTTTCCTTGAATCATCTGGGGGAAAGTGTTATCTCTGAAAAGTGATAGCTCTTTAGCAGCTACCAGGTTTTATCAACCTTGCTGGGGCACTGAAGGCCTCAGCAGGGCTAAGCAGGCAGTTCCAAAAGCAAACAGGACCCACGTAGTGCCTCCAAGTCCTGTGGAGACAGCTGAATGAGGCCGGGTGATCATCTCTTCAGGAAATATCTGAACACAGCTGTTACCCTCCTTCCTGCCACCCATGTGGTTGTGTTTTTAAATACGGCCTGAACTCGAAGCAGTTTCCATTTATAAAAATTCCTTTGCCAAATGCTCTTTCCAATAACAATATTCCCATGTGTGCCTTTTGCTTCTGATATTTTTCTTATAAATTAATCTGCTAAAACAGAGTCCTCTTGTCCTTTGGCTCTCTTGTGTCCGCAAATGATCCCACCCCCACCCTGTGGTTTTGCAACCTCCTGTTTGGAACAGGAGCCCAGAAAGATTAGACGGCCTTCTCTCCATTCCTGAGGCTTATCTGACGTGATGACGCAGTCGGTGCCGCACTCCCAGCCAGATGCGCAGCGGGCCTCCACGCAGCCGCAGAGGCTGCTGGCTCCAAGAAGGCTCAGGATGGTGTCCCCAAGGGCACCACCCATCCCCTGCCCTGCTTCTTTCCCGAGTTTCCTCCTCTGGAGAAAGAGACAAGGAGGAGGCAGGCTACCTTCATGACCTCAAAACCAGTGGCCCCTACTACAGTCTGGCTGAATTTTGCAATGTGTCATAACCCCCATCCCTGGCTCTACCCAAGTGGTCAGACTGCAGGCAGGACCCATGGAAGTCTTTAGAAGCTCTGCAGATGACTGTTAGGCCTCAAAGGTTGACAACAGCTTCCCTGGAGGAAACCCCACAGCCTCTCACCCTCACACATGCAGGCACCGATTAGGGTAGCTGTGCAACAGGGCTTGTCAAGAGCTTCCAGAAAGCACTCACGAACTTGACTTTCAGGGAGGTTTCTCCCTGTTTCACGTATTTTTTTTTTCTCTGCCACATGGAGATTTGAGTCAAGTTCTGTGGCCTCATGACCAGAATGTATAATATCACTCACTTTGAAAGTGCAGCCCCTCCCTGCCTTACAGATGAGGCCGTTACCGTGACATTCCTATTCAGACCATTACAAAGTACCATGCATTTGCTGCACTGTGACACCATACGCACTTTAGGTTGAGATGTCTTTGTCAATTTGCATTTTTTTCATATGAAAGGAAAAGAAGCATAAACAGAAATGTCAATATATATACATACTGCTATGGTTTGGATAATAAATGTCCCCAGGAGCTCATGTCTTGCAGGCTGGGTCTGGGCTGATGGTGCTACTGGGAGGTAGCCTGGCCTCAGGCCCAAAGCAACAGGACCAAGGGGCCATGGACAAAACCTCTGCAACCAGGAGCCCAAATAAACCTCTCCTTTTAAGCTGACTTCTTGTCACAGCAACAGAAAGCTAACACATTATCTATGCACATATGTATATAACGTGTAAATATACGAGTAAGCACGTACATTTTTATATATGTGCACATACTGTCTATTCTCACATACATATGTTTGCATGCATACAAACAGGCACACCTAGATGACTCCAGGATGCCATTGGATGGGATCAGAACTTGGAAAAGAAGCTTGGATCAGTTGACATTCCTTTCCAGAAGCCACAAGAGTTCTTTGCGAATTTCTGGGACTTTTATGCCAAGGAAAACCACAGAAAGGCAGGTTGAGTCAAAAAGAGTTGTATACAACTGAGCAATGATCAATGACTTTTTTTTTTTCCCAATTGAAGACATTTTATAATGATGAAACTTTCTGAAGGAAAGTCAATTGACTTTCTGGTGGAAATTCAATCTGAAATGTGAGGAGGATGGTGGTTGGTGTGCTGGGTGCCCTGGACACTGGTCACACTGTGGCCATGAAGGTTTCAGCTGAAGGAATTCTCACCTTTGGCTCAATAAGCCAACGAATTCCTTGAGGGCTGAACTCCTGTTCTCTTGCCCAACACATGTTCAGTATCTACCTCGTTGCTTACTCAATATTAGTTGGAGAAATAAATAACCAAACCCAACACTTTCAATCACATACCACTTCTCCCAGTTCCTCCAACCAATTTTTTTTAACTAGGGATTAAACCCAGGGGCATTTACCTCTGACCTATATCCCCCAGTGTTGGGGTCTTAGCCTGGCCGGAGAGACCTCGCCTCTAGATGGCGCCTGGCAGAGTGCCAGGAGTGGCTGCAGGTGGTAACATCCTAGGGCTGTGCCACGCCAGAGTGCATGCACCAGCACGCCAGGCCCATGGCCTGCCCAGGTGAGAGCTGTATGTGGGCACCTCGTGGCCCAAGCCCTGTGTGGCTTTAAGAGCCTCCACCTCTCACCCGAGAGGGTGGTTGCTGGGAGGTTGGTTGGTTGCTAGTGGTTGGTGGGTTGCTGGTGGATGGTTGGTTGCTGGAGAGAGAGGTTGTTGGGGGTCTGTTGGAGAGGTACTATTGCAAGGAACGGCTATGGAGAACGAGAGTGGGGTGAGAGAGATGATTGTGGTTAGAGAGACTGTTACTGTCAGGGTTAAGAGAACCATTACTGTTACTATTACTGTTACTGCTTGGGTAGCCTCCTCCATCCCAGAGAGAGAGAGAGGTATAATAAAGAGATGTTTGAACCAGCAACATTCAGTTATCGTCTCCATTGGGACCTCACGGTTGAGGGTCCAGCATGGGGGACGATAAGTGGTGCCGAAACCCAGGACCCCAAAATCCAGGGACCCCGAAACCCAGGGACCCCGATACCCCAGTCCCTCCTTTTATTTTTTATTTTGAAACAGGGTCTCCCCAAATTGCTAAGGGTCTTGCTAAGTTGCTGAGGCTGGGCCTCAAATCTACCATCCTCCTGTCTCAGCCTCCCAAGTAGCAGGATTATAGGTGTGCTACCATTTCCGTCCCCTCCAACCGATTTAATTGATTATTTTCCTCTCTGATTCTTTCTAAAGTGCTACTATGATAAAATTATAGAAATACCTTGATTAATAAAGGCAAAAACAATTTGAAAAGAGAATAAGCATGAAGTAATTTTTTCTGGGTTCTAATATTAAGAGGTGTGATTTTTGTTTGTTTTCTTTTCTTTTTCCTTTTTTTTTTTTTTTTTTTGAGGTATGAGCCTCTCCACAAAACAGTTGTCCAATTGACTACTTCTTACCTATAAAGTACATATTACTGGGAGAAAGAGAAAGCATTCACACATACATTTATGGAGGAAAGATATTTTAAATATGTTTCAACCAATAATAATGTAAAAATACCCAGGAGACTTGTGATGTGGAGCCAGAAAGAGTCTAGGAGGTGAGGTTATGTCTGCCCTAGTCCCTCTGACGCGCTTAGAAATGTTGCAAATATAGAATAAACCAATAATCTGGGAAAGTAGGAAAAGAATTATTGAATTTACCTCTGTGGCTTGGGCCGGCTCTGTCTTTTGAAGGGAAAGCAAACTAGGTGTCTAAGCAGGAAACATTTTAGCATTTTAAGGCAGGGGAGATTTGAGTGCTGGAGAGATCCTAAACTGTTTTAAATCCTATTATTTCGTAGCATAACAGGAACACTGTAGATTTTGCATACTATGTTAACTAAACCAATTATTCTTTCTTACATTCTAACAAATCTTGTCTCTTAAGGAAATTTAAGCAGGCTGTCATTGGGGGATAGGTAGGTCTGATGGAAGCAATTCAGCCTCTGTTGGAACTGAGACTGAAAACCCTATAGCCAGAATCAGAGACCTTATTTATTGGACAGAAATGTATACGTTGATACTAGGGATTGAACTCAGGGGTATTCCACCTCCAAGCTATGCTGTCAGCCCTATTTTATTTTTTTATTTGAAAATAGGGCTGTGCTAAATTGCTAAGAATCTAGCTAAGTTGCTGAGGCTGGCCTACAACCTGTGATCCTCCTGTCTCAGTCTCCCAAGTACTGGGGTTACAGGCTTATGCCACCACACCCAGACACCCCGAGCCCTTTTTTGTTTTGTTTTGTTTTGAAACAGGATCTGGTTAAGCTGTTGAGGCTGTTCTTGAAACTATGATCCTCCTGTCTTAGCATCCCAAGTACTGAGGTTACAGGTGTGTGCCTTACTAAATGTTTAGGTTTTTAAATGTCCTGTCCATATTTATGCTTAAGCCACAAACTTGCAAATAAAATATGCTTATCCCCAGGCATGGTAATGGGCATCTGTAATCAGAGTACTTGGAAGGCTGAGACAGAAGGATTGCAGGTTTAAGGCCAGAGTTAGCAACTTAATGAGACCCTCAGCAACTTAGCAAGACCCTGTTTCAAAATAAAATAGGGCTGGGGGTATAGCTTGGAGTTAGAATACCCCTGGTTTCAGTTCCAGAACCCCCCCCAAAAAATGTGTATCAGTTAAACAAGTTGTTTGGAACTTGGAAAGTGTATCAAGCTTGTATCCTTGGGCCATGTTCTACCTAGTAGAACTCTGCATCACTGAATTCACCATTCCTCTAACTGCTTTTGTCTTTCAACCCCCTGCACTTGCCCATTCTGTCACCTCTGCCTGAAATTCCTTTTCTCCACTTCTCCAGGGAGCAAACAGTCTTTCAAAACCCACTGTCACCGTCACCATGAAGCTTCCTTCACCTCACAGGCAGACTCCATTGCTCCTGCCCATAGGCCACCTCTCACCGTAGCTACTAAGCACACTTAAGTACTATTATATACACATCTGTCCCCACCACCAGGGCTGTGAAGCCCATCAGGACAGGGATTCAGTTTTAGTTATTTCAGGATGTCTGGCTCCTACATTAGCATATCTTCAATTGCTGGACTAGAACTAATCAAGCTGCAAAGTTGCAACAAAATGAAGTTCCAAAATGAAGTTCCAATGAACCAAGAAAGAAGATACAGAACCCAGGAACCAATGTCTCCAACTCGCAAGGACCATCACGGGAGCCCAAGGATGATAGCTGTGCAGAGACACCAAATTAACCAAGAGAAGATGAGGCTGAAAAGCAGGAAGTCCCAGAGAAAGACCTCTGTGAGGAGGAAAAGAGGGAAATGCCTGATACCATGCAGACTCGGGGTGGGGGCTGAAGCTGTAATAATGGCAGATAGTAAAAAAAAAAAAAAAAAAAAAAAAGCTAATCAAAACTCTAGGAAAATCTCAAAACTTTAAGACGAGAGAAATTGTCAGCCAGAGGCAGTGGCACACAACTGTAATCCCAGTACTTGGGAGGCTGAGATGGGAGGATCCCAGGTGTGTAACCAGCCTTAACAACTTAGTAAGACCCTCAGCAACTTAGCAAACTCTGTTTCAAATAAAAATAAAAAGGGCTGGGGTGTAGCTTGAAGGTAGAATGCCCCTAGGTTGGATCCCCAGAGGCAGGAGGGAAGGAAGGAAGGGTGGGTTGTCCATTTCTTGTAGTTGAAGTAAACACAATTCACATACTCGTAACATAAATTTTGATTATTAATTAAACTACAAATAAAGACATATCTGTATCAGAAGAGAAATGGAGCATAAACATGCAAATAAGTTAGCATCAATAAAACCTCAGCCCAAGTTGTCAGTAGGACTTACAAAAGTTCTTTCAAAGGTCAAAAACCACGTGGGCATTCCCCTCTCCTTACTCCTGTCTCTTTTTGGCCAGATGTGAAGACTCCACTCTTTTTATGGTGGGTCTATAATTGTTTGGGATCCAAGTTCCTTCCATCTTTCTGCTCCTTACGTCTAGATTCTCTTATGTGAGAGATAAACAAGTCTTTATCTTGTTTAAGCAACTTGTGCTGGCTCTCTGTACTGGCAGCTGGACACAATTCCGATCTGATACAAGACATGTAGGGAGTTATTTAGAGACATGGAGCTAACCATTTGGGCAGACGCAGCCCCTCCAGCTGTGCTAGGCTACTTGGGACGTGCACTGTATGAGGGTGTGGGGGAGGTGTGAGCACACCATCAACCGCATGTGTACCCCATGTAGAGGGGCGATAAGTGAGCGTGTTGGGGCAGCCAGGAAGAATCGAGGGCATGTCGCACAGCAGGGGCTCTGCCTAGTTCCTAACAGGATGCACGTGTCTGGCCATCGGATTCACAGCAGTTTGAATGAGGGAATCAGTGTTGGGGAGCCAGGCTGGATGCTGCTGACAAGTCTCCAGGGCTGATGATATCTCCCTACCCTCTCCTCTCCTGCTTGAGACTCCACTGAGAGTTAGTCTGCTGTATTTCCACTCCCCCTACAGGGAGGCTGGGAATGGTTGTTCAAATTATGCACTGAATCAGTCATTAATAATACCAGAGCCGGGCATGGTGGCACTCGCTTGTCATTCCAGTTCTTGGGAGGCTAAGACAGGAGGATCTGGGTTCATGGTCAGCCTCAGCTATTTAGTGAGGCCCTCCGCAACTTAGTGAGACCCTGTTTCAAAATAAAGAATTAAAAATAGGACTGGGGGTGTAGTTCAGAGGTAGAATGCCCCTGGGTTTAATCCCTAGTACCGCAAAATAATAATAACAACAACAGCAATAATAATAATAATAATAATAATAATAATAATAATAATAATGTACTGGGGATTGTTGTTTATTAAAATTATTAATTATATTAGTTATAATAATAACAATATTATTATTGTTGTAGTAGAGATTGAACCCAGGGGCATTCTACCTCCGAGCTCACCCCCAGCCTATTTTTTTTATTTTTTATTTTGAAACAGGGTCTTCCTCGGTTGATAAGAGTTTCACTACCTGCTGAGGCTGTCCTCGAACCTGAGATCCTCCTATCTCAGCCTCTCAAATACTGAGATTATAAATGTGTACCACCATGCCCTGCTTAATTATTATTTTTATTTTTATTTTTTTGGTGTAGTACTGGGGATTGAACCCAGGAACATTCTACCTCTAAGCCACACCCCCAGCTCTATTTTATTTTTTATTTGGAAACAGAGTCTTGCTAAGTTGCTGAGGCTGCCCTTGAAACTGCAATCCTCCTGCCTCAGCCTCCCAAGTATTGGGATCACAGGCACATGCCACCAGACCCATCAACTGAATTATTTTACTTGAGAGAGGGGCATCTTTCTCTACATCACAGAAAGCTTCTGTAATAGCTAGGGCTTCCGATCTCCCATTTCTCTTAAGATAAAGTCCAAAGTATCTGCCAAGGCTCACGACAACTCGTACATCGACCTCCACCTCTATCACTGAACTCATGGTGACGTCCTGCTGCTCAGGCCACTTATGTTTGCCTTCTCTCTGCCTGGAGGGGGCTGTGTGTGTGTCTGTGTGTGTGTGTGTGTACACATATATAAAACACACACATATGTACATATATATTTCTATATTTACATATATACATATATAAATACACACACGTATATACTGGAGAGTGAATCCAGGGGCATTCTACCTCTGAGCTACACCCCCAGCCCTATTTTATTCTTTATTTTTGAAACAGTGTCTCACTAAGTTGTGGAGGGCCTCACTAAGTAGCTGAGGCTGGCCTTGAACCTCAATCCTCCAGTCTCAGCCTCCCAAGTACTGAGATTACAAGCATGTGCCACCATGCTCAGTTTATTTTTTATTTTGAAACAGGGTCTAGGGAGAGATGTGCATCTTTTCCCTTTTCCCAGCAAAACATTTTAAGAACCAGTGTGTGAGGTTCTCCAAGTTCCCCTCGCCCTGCCTTAGCACCAGGGGTAGTATGTGTCAGGATGGCACACCCATCAGCCTGAGGGTCTGACTGTAGTGCTAACCTGCAATGGACAGGAAGCGTGAACAAGACACAAACCACTGTTTAACCAGAGACATGGGACTTGTTCATTACTGAAGCAAGTCTTAGCCTATACTTGCTTCCCCTCTTTGTCTCTCTCACACATTTCTTTTTCACTTGTAATAGATCCAGATTGGCACATGGATGCTGTTTTCAGTGTATCTCACACATACTCTGTTGCCTTTGCCAGTTACCCTGATTTCTCCCTCCAAACACCCCAGTTATTCTCTCTGCCACTCTGAGATTCCAAGTTTCTTCAGGCTGTCAGTGTTTTCCAAGTATTCAGACCCATGGTCCTCGCTTCTCATGCCCCTCTCTGGGGCTGACCTCTCCCACCGACCTGGCTTCTGGACACAGCCCAGAGAGGAGGCACAATGTCCCACCCAGACCTCCCCATTGGATCTCACACCCCACCTCCCTTCCTCTCATTAATCTCAGAGGCAATATATTTTCCTAAGGACAGTGAGAAAGAGATCAATCTGTCTTGCTTTAAAATTCATGTTTGTGACTAAATAATTCCTTTCCTCAGTTTCCTGGCCCTACTTCAATGAGTGCCTCTAACTTCCTTTAAAATATGACTCAAAACTCACCTCATTCAGGAAACATTTCAGGATTGATTGCACATGAATTGATTCATTCCTTTGCTTCCCCACCCCCAGAACTTAGCTATTCAAGGAGACTGTGCTAATGCTCCCTTGTTGGTGAACTCTTTTGTAAATCTGTTCTTTAGGTTTCTATGCTGCCTTTTCAGGCTAGATTTGACATGTAGAATTAGCAAAAAGAGCTCAGTATTGACAAACAAAGAGGTAAATTATTCTCTCTCTGAGAAATATTAAAAGAGCTTACTTAGAAGCAATACAGAGTCATCTAACTGAAACCTTCTCAGAGGACAAATCTTCTACTGCTTCAGGAGGTTGCCAAGCGTGGCTCTATACATCATAGCAACCTGTAGTGATTTGGGTTTTGTTGTTGTTGTTATTGGGTTTTTTTGTTTGTTTGTTTTGGTTTGTTTTGGTTTTGGTTTTGGTACTGGGGATTGAGCCCAGGTGTGTTCTCCTCCTACATTCCCAGCTCTTTTTAAATTTTTTGTTTTGAAACAGGGTCTCACTAGGTTGCTGAGGCTGGTGTTGAATCTTATGTCCTCCTGTTTCAGCCTCCTAGACACTGCAATTATAGGCATGTGCCACCATGCTCAGCTCTCATAAATATTTTTAACCAGCATAGGAGATATATTTTCTTTTTTTAATTCTGTTTTTCTTTTAATTAACATGTAATAATCATACACACCATACATATTTATAGAGCACAGTGTGATATTTCCATACATGTATATAATGTGCACTGACTAAATAAGGCTAGTGGGCATTTCCCTTTCTTTGTCATTTCTGTATGTCTGGAGGCGTTGAGCTCCTCTCTTCTAGTTCTTCATAAAACATATGACAATTTACTGTGAACTATACTCACCCTACTGTGTCACAGAACACTAGAACATATTCCAACTACAGACAGTGTTTTGCTGTCTACACCCCTCCTCCCTCCTACTCTCCCTTTCCCTAGTAATTACAATCCTCCCTTCTTCTACTTTGAGATAATCTTTTTAGATTTCTCATGTGGGAGAGATCATGCAGTATTTGGCTTTCTGTATCTGGCCTATTTCACTTAACATCACGTCCTCCAGTTCTATCCATTTTGCCACACATCACAGGGTTTCATTCTTTTTTATAGCTGGATAATATTCCACTGTATATACATACACCAAATTTTCTCCATCCATTTATGTGTTGATGAACACTTAGGTTGATTAGGGAACTTATTTTCTAGCTGGGCATGGTGGTGCACACTTGTAATCCCAGCATTTGGGAGGCTGAGACGGGAGGATCTGGGTTCTCAGCCAGCCTCAGCTACCTAGTGAGGCCCTCCACAACTTAGTGAGACCCTGTTTCAAAATAAAGAATAAAAAATAGGACTGGGGGTATAGCTCAGAGGTAGAATGCCCCTGAGTTCAATCCCCAGTACCACAAAAAAAATAAATAAATAAACAACTTATTTTCTGGCGCGAAGTTTTCAATTCTCAGCAAGTTGTTTTCACAGAAAACATTTGTACACAGTGTCATTTTCAACAGGGCTAATGTTTGATGTGGGCTACTCATCCATTTGTTTCAGCATGTGTTAAAAACATTCAACACCTCTTAGGAATATGCCACCATGTTTAATTTGAAATACAAAAAGAAAACAGAAACCGAGATGTCCACTTCTGTAGAATTTGTGTCTAATTTTTCTTTCTTTCTCCCTCTCCCTCTCCCTCTCCCTCTCTCTCTCTGTCTCTCTCTCTTTTTGCAGAGCTGGGGATTGAGCCCAGGGACTCACACATGCTAGGTAAGCACTCTACTACTGAGCTACATCCCCAGCCCAGTGTCTAATATTCAAACAGGAGGAGGTGATAGAAGAAAGAGCAGCTCCAAGATGCCAAGAACCTTAAGTGAGGCTACAGTTTACCGAATTTGGATACTGGATTTCAGCAAGCATGATGTTTGGCTTCTTAATTCTTTTTTTTTTTTTTTTTTTTTTTAGGTACTGGGGATTGAACTCAGGGGCATTTTACCTTCGAGCTATACCCCCAGCCCTATTTTTTATCTTTATTTTGAAACCAGGTCTCACTAAGTTGTGGAGGGCCTCACTAGGTAGCTGAGGCTGGCCGCGAACCCAGATCCTCTGGTCTCAGCCTCCCGAATGCTGGAATTACAAGCGTGTGCCACCACGCCCGGCTGGCTTCTTAATTTTTTAAGCTGTCAGACAGGGAGTAGGTAATGCAAAGCAGAGGAGGTACCATATTACTAAACTAGGGAATGGAAAACAAGAAGAAAAGTCAGTCATTTCCTCTCTCTCTCCCTTTCCTTCTCCCTTTCCATCTCCCTCTCTCTCTGCACTGGGGGTGATTGATCCCAGGAGCATTATTCCTCTGAGCTACATCCCCAGAGCTGTTTGTTTGTTTGTTTGTTTGTTTGTTTTGAAACAGGGTCTCACTAAGTTGCTGAGGCTATCCTTGAAATGGCGATCCTCCTGCCTCAGTCTCCCAAGCACTAGAATGACTGGTGTGCACCACTGCATCCCGTTCCTTTGCTCTCTTGATTGCATTTTGTGACTGCTGCTATCATCCGCAGCTCCCACTTACTGGATATCACAGGCCACCTTGTCTGTGATGAATGTCTCTGTTTCACCCTTTCCTGTAAAATGATAGTGTGAGCAGGATGTTCATGGGATGTCACGTTTCTAACCAAGCAAGGAGCAGAGTGAGAACACAGTTCAGTTTGGATGGGACTCAGCAACAGCCTCTTGGGATTTGTTGAATTAGGGCCAAAAGGGAGAGGCTCCATTTCCCTGTCCATGAAACTGTCTGGACAAGAGTCTAGAGCTGCCTATGGCCACAATGACAGGTTTGTGGAGAGGGTGAATCCCACAAGCCAAAAGAAAAGATGAAGAAGAAGAAAAAAAAGAGACATTGACTTCCGGGAAGATGGCGACGGAGTGAGACACATCTCAAGAGCCGCTGTGAGCTCGATTCAAATCAGTCGTGGATCCAGCTTTTTGAAAGAAGAAAAAAAGCAACAAAAAGGTGAAAAACTCTGCGAAAACTGGAATACAGCTGAGCAGAACCCAGAAGGCCGACCAGGGAGAGCAAAGAAGCCCGTCTCCGCGGCCCCGGCGCCACGCCGCCAGGCAGAACCCGCCATTGAGCCGGCCCCCGGTGGGGAGTCTACTAAGAAAGAAATATACAACAACCCTCTGCACCCCACCGGCCAGAGCTGAAGTGAGCGACTCCTGAACTCCTCATCCTAGCCAGGCGGCATTTCGAGGCACCTTCGACAGAGACCAGAACGCGTGGTACGACCAGCTTAAGCCCGCGCAGGCCCATCTCAGCTCACCTCTCCCCACAGAGCCAGAGCAGAGATAACTGCACCCCAGGGCTTGGGTCAGGACTGCCGCAGGAACAGCTTCTCGACGGAAGGGGGAGAAGCAAATCGGCCCAAGGGTGAGTGGGGAAACGGGCAGCTGGCTGGAGTCTGAGGAGCAGACCAGGGAGAACCGGGGAGTCGGCGCGTGCACAGCAGTAGCAGCCGCCATCTTGTCGGCCGCCCACAGCAGCAGAAATCTGCCCAAAAGACCTGCAGAGGCCAAACCAGGTCTGTTCTTACAAACTTGCAGGGATTTTTATCTTGCTACCTGCTGATGTTGCTTGTTTTCTGGGTTTTTTTGCTTTGTTTTGTTCCGTTTTTACTCTGTTTTCACTTTGCATTGCTACAATTTATGTATGTTTGTTCGGAGGATTGGTAGCCTTTCAGCTTTTGCTAGATCCTAGAAGTCAACACCTGAAACCCACCAAAGACACCAATAGAGCAGGCAGAAGAAATTCCAGAGTAATTGCAACTC
>PVLC010037841.1:0-15079 GCA_004027655.1 Graphiurus murinus
CTGGGATTACAAGCGTGTGCCACCATGCCCGGCCCTGCTTTTTTTTTTTTTTTTTTTTTTTTCGTCCTTTTTTTTTTTTTTTTGCGGTACTAGGGATTGAGCTCAGGGGCGTTCTACCTCCGAGCTACACCCCCACCCCTATTTTTTATTCTTTATTTTGAAACAGGGTCTCACTAAGTTGCGGAGTGCCTCACTAGGTAGCTGAGGCTGGCCGCGAACCCGGATCCTCCGGTCTCAGCCTCCCAAATGCTGGGATTACAAGCGTGCGCCACCACGCCCGGCTTTTACTGGTCTTTCTAAGTTGCTTTAATGGTCCTTGCTAACTTGCAGAGGCTGGCCTCGAACCTGCGATCCTTCTCTCTCAGCCTTCCAGGTACTGGGATGTGCCACCATACCCAGCTCCCTTTTCCCCACCTCCTTGATTCTGTAAGGAGCACCTCCCAAGGATGCCTGCTGGGGCCTGAGGGATTAAGTACATTTGGTGTGTCACAGAGAGGACATGGGGGAGGAGGGGACTAAACTGGGACATTGCTGCCAGAAATCCAGATCATTATATAAAAATCTGACTTCTAAATGCAGGATTGAGTGGCCTTTTCTATTTTATTGATTTTCACTGTTACTAATTTCTTCTGCTTTCTATTTGTGGGATTTTATTCTTTGTTTTTTCCACCTCCCCTCCCTTGTTAAGGTGATTTTAAATCTTCCTTTTTCCCTAATGCAAACCTTCATAGTTGCGGATTGCATTCCACCTAGATAATCGCATTTTTATTATAATTCAGTTCAAAATATTTTCCAGTTTTCCTTGTGATTTCTTCTTTGACTCTTAGGTCAGAGAAGGACGTGTGTGTTGCCTGATGGCCATGTGTCTGCTGTGGGTGGAGATTCCTGCTGTCAAGCAGGCCACATTGGCACTGTTCGAGTTTACTGTCCTGATTTTTTTGTCTGCTCTTCTCTCTGTTGTTGAGAGGAATGTTGATATCTCCAACTAGATTTGTGAATTTGTCTGTTCTCCCTTCAGTTCTAGCAAACTTTGTTGCTAAATTGTGTTTTTTGAGTGTGTGTAGGTGTAACTGAAGTTCTCCTGTGGAGTGGACATGACCTTGGCTTCCTCCATTTCAGATGTGTCATAGTGGTCTTCCCAGGCCACGGTCCTGCCTGAGTCACCCCCTGCTTAATAGCAGGCCCTGAGCCGGGCGTGGTGGTGCACGCTTGTAATCCCAGCATTCGGGAGGCTGAGACCGGAGGATCCGGGTTCGCGGCCAGCCTCAGCTACCTAGTGAGACACTGCAACATAGTGAGACTCGGTTTCAAAATAAAGAATAAAAACGAGGGCTGGGGGTATAGCTCAGAGGTAGAATGCCCCTGAGTTCAACTCCCAGTACTGCAAAAAAAAAAAAAAAAAAAGCAGGCCCTGACCAAAGGGGCTAACCCTCTAGAGGAGGAGACAAGGTCCACCCCCTGCTAGTGCAACCTACAAGACCTGCACCACCATTTATACAGCCTCTTTCCTCCCACCCTACACACCTCCGTGTTTTTTCATGTCACCATTTCTGGGATCTTGCCACCTATCTGTCTGATGGCCCTCCTCTCAGGAACCAGCCCAAATGTTTCTTTTGTGTGTGTGTGTGTGTGTGTGTGGTACTGGGAATTGAACTCATGGGCATTGTACCTCCGAGCTACACCCCCAGCCCTATTTTGTATTCTTTATTTTTTTTGTTTTTTTGGTTTTTTTTGCGGTACTGGGGATTGAACTGAGGGGCGTTCTACCTCCGAGCTATACCCCCAGCCCTATTTTTTATTCTTTATTTTTGAAACCGAGTCTCACTAAGTTGTGGAGTGCCTCACTAGGTAGCTGAGGCTGGGCTCAAACCCGGATCCTCCGGTCTCAGCCTCCCGAATGCTAGGATTACAAGCGTGCGCCACCACGCCCAGCTGTATTCTTTATTTTGAAACAGGGTCTCACTAAGTTTCAGAAGGCCTCACTAAGTAGCTGAGGCTGACCGTGAACCCAGATCCTCTGGTCTCAGCCTCCCAAATGCTGAGTGTGCGCCACCACGCCCGGCTTCCAAATGTTTCTTAAGTCTTCCTCTGAAGATTCATCCCACCCCCGATTCCATGAAGAAAATATTACACTACCTGGGCCTTCCCTGGGCACTGTATGCAGTACTCACTGTGACACATGTGCTGTGGGGTCAGTGTCACCTGTGCACATGCACTTCACAGAAAGACAGAACCAGGGGTTGATTTCACCCTGAACTCCAGCCTTGTGGAGGGCCCTGCATGCTACTGCACAGGCAGTAAGCTTTCCAAAAGTAAGTTCAACCTGGGGAAGATGTGCTCCAATGGCTTGAAGTGACGCATGCCAGTGAGACTGGCCGCAGCTCAGTGCCTGGGCTTATAAAGGTTGGCAGCAGAGGCTAGAAAAAGATATCCAGCTGCTGGCCACAGAGTCCCCACAAGAGATGACAGTCCTTGGTGGCAGGATTCCACTCACCATGGCAGTGGTAGGGTATCGGGCTCT
Source organism: Graphiurus murinus (assembly GCA_004027655.1). Taxonomy (NCBI): domain Eukaryota; kingdom Metazoa; phylum Chordata; class Mammalia; order Rodentia; family Gliridae; genus Graphiurus; species Graphiurus murinus. Next base: position 2,522 of record PVLC010037841.1, read on the forward strand.
ACCTGAGCCCAGCAACAGCTCATCCTGTCCGACAGAGCTCAAGAGCAGGCATCGTTCTCAGGATACTGTGAGGTTTTGAGGGAAGGAAAGAGCAGAGGAAGAGGGGCTGGGGAAGAGTAGCCGGAGGAGAAAAGAGGCAGCCTTAGAGCGGATGTGGCCCGAGGGACGGCACATGCCACGTCCACAGCTGCCACTCAGCTAACAGTGAGTGAGACTGTGCAGTTTATGAAGTAAAATCACAAATCTGGCTTCCAAGTGAAATCTTAGTTTGCCATCCTTAGCCTTCAAGGTGTAGAGTTCTAAAACAAGGTCTCACTAAGTTGTGAAGGGCCTAAGTTGTTGTGAACCTGCGATCCTCCTATATCAGCCTTCCAATACTGGGATTAAGGCATGTGCCAGCATGCTCAGCTGATCTTGATTTTAAAGTTGGGAAAAGCAAAATCATGGGACCCAGAGTTTCTGGAGAGATGGAGAGAATCGAATATGGGGGTTTGGGAAATGGCAGGTCACTGGGCCCTGTATAAAGGGGCTCTTGCCCCAAGAATAAAAGCTACTGTGACAAGAACTTCCATTTTTCAAAAAAAGTCAAAGATGATTATGATATAAAAGTTCCATTTGTGTGTGGGGGGGGGGTGCACGGTAGGGGGTGGGAGATATGGTTTGGAACCCAGGAGCCTTCTACCTCTGGGCTACACCCTCAGACCTTTTTTTTTTTTTTTTAATTTGGAAACAGGGTTTTACAAAATTGCTGAGGCTGGCTTCAGCCTCCTGTCTCAGCCTCCCAAGTACTGGGATTACAAGTGTGCACCACCACGCCTGGCTAAAAGTTCCTAATTTATAAATGTTGGCTGACATTTTTATAAGTATGCTGGATGAGCCAACAAAACTCGGACACATAGTCCCCAGCTTTTGATTTCTGCCCTGAAAGGTACAAGCGCCCTGCACTCGCGGGTTGGGATTTGGTTCTTCCTCCTGTGAAGCGGTGTGGCTGGCATGGAGGCAGCCAGCTGGCTTCTCACCTCAGCTCTGACAGCTGTGATCTTAGGCAGGACTTAGGCTGCGCCTCTGTATGACAGAGGGGGTGACATTGTCTGCCCTGTGCAGTGACCTACATAGGTATTGCCTGCATAGCCACTATTACTGTGTTTCCTACAGTGGAGCGGAGGCGGAGGGACAAGATCAACAACTGGATTGTCCAACTTTCAAAAATCATTCCAGATTGTAATGCAGACAATAGCAAGACAGGAGCGGTGAGTGTTCCCTACTCCCTCTGGCCAGGAGGCCACTGGACCTTCCTTTAAGGCAGTGGCCCAGTGTCCCGGGCACTCCCAGGAAGTGTGGCGGACACCAGTGCAGGAGTCGCCCTGGGATGGACCTGTGAGCAGTGCTCCCTCTAATGCTTTTGCCCACGCCCCTCCCCAGAGTAAAGGGGGGATCCTGTCCAAGGCCTGCGATTACATCCGGGAACTGCGCCAGACCAACCAGCGCATGCAGGAGACCTTCAAAGAGGCCGAACGGCTGCAGATGGACAACGATCTCTTACGGCAACAGGTGGGGGCTGGGGCCTGGAGCCGGGTGGGGGCTCCAGGAACCCCGAGATGCCAGGAGCCGGCCCTGGCTCACCTGTCCCCTCTTGAGCCTGCAGATCGAGGAGCTGAAGAATGAGAATGCCCTGCTTCGAGCCCAGCTGCAGCAGCACAACCTGGAGATGGTGGGCGAGAGCACCCGGCAGTGACGCTCGCCTGTCCCTGCCGTGCAGTCTCTGGCCTCTGCTGCCCCCTCCCCCAGCCCTTAGCACAGAGAGGGACAGATGCCCCTCCCCCAGCTGCGTTTTTTATAGTAGATTTTTAACAAAAACGGGGAGAAATAATGCATTTCTGTGGATACATTGCCCACCACCCTCCTCAACTTGGAAACGATATCCCCTCCCCATCTGTCTGTCAGCCTCCCTTCTGGCCCTCACCGAGCCCCCAGCACTTGTGGTCTCACCTAGAGGCCCTGCCGTTTCCCGCTGCCTCCTTGGTCTCTAGAGCTACTGAGACAGGGTGCTTATGGGAAGGAGGGAGCTAGGGGGGGCATTCCTGGGGCCTGGACCTAAGCAGGGAGGCCACGTCCTACCCCACCTCTTGTTTCTGGATCCCTGCTCCTCATTGGGTGTGTGTGTGCGTGCACGCACGTGTGTGTGCGTGTGTGTGTGTGTGTGTGTGTATGTGTGTGTGAATTTTCTTTATGAAAAATGGACAAAAAAAAAATAGAGAGAGAGAGGTATTTAACTGCAATAAACTGGCCCCATGTGGCCCCCGCCTTGTCTGTCTCTGTGTCCATCCATCTAGGGCATCAGGAGGACCCAGGTCTACACAGAGCCCCCTGAGGCCAGGGCTTCAGCTGTGGCGGTGTGCCAGTCCCTGCCATCCTCCACCACCGGGTACCCAGTCCACTGGTTGGATGGATGGGGGAATTAAGGACTGATAACCTCTGAGGCCCGTGGCATTCCAATGTGGGGTGGGGGTAGGGAGAACTTGGGTCAAGGACATGTACCTTGTTATTGGAGAAGAGGCTGGGGTCTCCCAGGTCAACAGTTGCTGAAAACAGGACTGGCTCCGGGCCCTGTCATGGGCCGAAGCCCTCCCCTCTGCAGCAGCCAATGATGGGGCCTGGCCTTGAGCCCCCCACCCCCAGAGAGGGCAGATGGCCAGGAAACCAGGCTTGGCCCGTCAGCCTGTCGCCTCACGTCGTGACTCTGGCGCCAGTGCTATGACCCCTGCCCCTGGCCGATGATGAAACCTGGGCTGGGCTGTGATGTGGTGATGCCTGATAGAGCTGGGGGTGCCACTACCTGAGGGTCCTTCCTGCAGTCCACTCCCAGGATCTAGGCCTGCCAGTGGGTCACCTTGCTGAGCTGCCCCCACCCAGTGCCCCCCCGAGAGCTCTCTGTGTCCTGGCCATTCTCTTGAAGCCGTCTTTCAGAGTGGCATGAGGAGCTGCCAGATGAGTCTAATGAGGGGGCCATGGCAGGGAATAGCTCTTACCCCTGGTGCCTGTCCACTTTTGTGGTCTCAAGTGGGTATTGGCAGCAGTTCAGAGGCCAGGAAGAAATGTTCACTCCTTCACAGCATCCTTCCCTGGCCTCCAGTGGGTGGTTGACACTGGGTTGCCCTGGATTGAGTCACAAAGTAGCCAAGGGCTCATCTCTGGAATTGAGGTTTGTGGGTCCCCTGGGCCACATGCACTGTGAAGTGGTCCAGGTGGTAGATGGAATGAAGCTACCACCATCAGCTTCAGTTCACCCATATCCAGTGGCATCCTGGGGAACCAGCTCAAAAAACCCTGGTTTGTGGTGTTCGCCAGTTTGTATGGTGCGCCATTGCTGGTTTCCAGGTGCCAGTAGGATACCACTAAATGCAGACTCGGTGTGAGTCCTTTGCCCAGCCAGTTCTAGCACACCACTGTGCCCTGCCATGTTGTGCATAGGCCCTGGGTCAGGAAGGCAGCTGAGACCCCAAATACTGAGCAGAGCCCAGGATGGGGCGAGCAGGGGCTGCTCAGAGAACAGGTGGCCCCAGTTGACACAAGTGACTTATTACATATGCTGGAGTAGAAGATACAGTCAACTGATGCTGGCTACTGCCATCTTTCTTAGCCAAAACTGCACTCAAGAGCTGAGCATGGTGGCACATGCCTGTAATCCCAGTACTTGGGAGGCTGAGACAGGAGGATTGCAGGTCCAAGGCCAGCCTCAGCAACTCAGTAATAAATAATAAATGCCAGGTGGTGCATGCCTGTAATCCCAGTACTTGGGAAGCTGAGACAAGAGAATCAAAGGTTCGAAGACAGCCTCAGCAAGTAGTAAGACTCATCAACCTAGTGAGACCCTGTTTCAAAATAAAAATAGAGCCAGGCATGGTGGCACACACTTGTAATCCCAGTACTTGGGAGGCTGAGACAGGAGGATCACAGGTTCAAAGCCAGGCTTGGCAATTTTGTGAGGCTCTCATCAACCTAGTGTGATCCTGTTTCCAAATAAATAAAATCGGGCTAGGCATGTAGCTTGAAGGTAGAATACCCAGTACCAAAAAATTAATAAAATAGGGCTGGGGATGTAGCTCAAAGGTAAAATGCCCCTGGGTTCAATCTCCAGTACCAAAAAATAAAAATTTTTTAAAAGTGCGCCTGAACCTTTCCAGCCACTAGAGCCACAGTGTAGGTTCTGAACAGTTGGAAAACACCACATGTGTGTTAGGGGCTCCAGTGCTCACGTGGCGGGAACTCCCCAGACTATGGCTATCTGGTGTCCTTCCCAGGATCTGTGCATGTGTGAAGAAAATGGGTGTCCTCCAACCATGCTGGGCCTTTCTGAGTAAGTGCTGGCCATGCTCCCATAAAGGAAGGTGTCAGGGAGTAATGGGGACTCTGCTTACACTCACAAAACCTCATCAACTTCTGGGACAAAAAAAGGGGATTTTTTTTTCTGAGATCAGCAGGGTGACGTTACATTGGGGGAAAAGGTTCCCCAGGTGGCTGGCCAAAGGCATGCATCTGTGGCCCTGCCTGCCCCACCCCCTGGACACACCTCTGCTGGCTGAGGGTGACACAACCCCGTTCCCTGTCACTCTGTTCCCGCTTATCTCTCCCGCCTTTTCGGCGCCACTACCTTCTTGGAAATGAGTGAGGGTGAAGGGGTGGGGGCTCAGACCGCGCCTCCAGCAGGCCCCATAAAAGCAACTGTCTTTGACCCCCAGGCACCAGAGCAAGTCCTGGACCCCACAGCAGCCAGACGGACGGCACTATGGCACTGAACATGCAGATCCGAGCTGCCTGCCTCCTGTTCCTCCTCCTCGCCAGTCTGACCAGCACCTCTGTCCTCCCGAAACAGGTGAGAGCCCCTGGGGTCTGGGGCCTAGCAAGATGGCTAGGATTGGAGATCCAGGCTGGGGGAGGGGTGGTGCTGCCGAGGGCTGCTGGAGACCACCCATCACTGAGCAGAGTGCAGGGCAACTCAGTGAACACTGCTAAAAAATAAACAGGGATGCAGTACTTAGTGGTAGAGTACTTAGAGGTAGGGGCCCACCTAGTTACACAAGTACCACTGAAAGCCTACTTTGTGTCATCTTATTGCAAATGGTAAGGATAAATCAGTGAACAGGCAGAGAAGAAACAAGACTTTTGCTATTCATGAATAACATAAAAGATAGTGGTACAGTGATCATGATGGTGGTGGGAGGACCAGAGATAAGGTCAGGCAGCTGGCATGCCAGTAAGAAAGTTTTGACCTGTGCCTTGGAGGGTAACAGGTGGAGCAGCAGACACACTGAGGTGGACAGTTTGGCACATGAAGATGATGCTGGGAGATGAGGTCAAGGGATAGGCGTGATACAGATCATGCTACCTCTGCAGGCAACGGTGAAGACATCAATTTATACGCTGAGTGCCGGGAAAGTCCTGTAAGCTCTTAAAATGAGGAAAGCCACCATCTGGCAACTTTTAAAGTTACTCTGCTACACAGTGACCAGATCATTAAGGGCAGGGTGATATCCCAAAGAAGAATAGTGGCAGTGGAGAGAGAATGTGGCATATCTGGGATGTTTTTAAAAAGGAGAGCTGATGGGGTGGAGACAATGATGAGAAAAACAAGAAGGCAAGGCTCTTCCCTGGAGTCTGGCCAAGCAGAGGGCAGGTTGATAGGGACAAGTCCAAGAGCCCTGCTGGGTCTCCACCGTCCTCAACGCCCCTTCTCTTTTACAGACAGGGCAGCTTGCAGACCTCCAGCCTCCGAACACAGCTGCAGCCAAGGCCGGCTCCACAGTGAGTGCGATCACACCTCCCTCCCTGGCCTCCACGCCCTTCGCATGCCCAGACCCAGGCCCCTGCCACTCACTGTCTCTTCCTTCCTACAGCCTGTGCTCCAGAGGCCCAAGAGAGACTCCTACTTCCCCATCTGCATTTTCTGCTGCTCCTGCTGTAATAACTCCAGGTGTGGGATATGCTGCAAGACATAGCGCCTGCCACCCCTGAACCCTAGACCTCCCTCCTTCATTATTTATTCCTGTCCTGGACAATGATCTTGGAATAAAATGGCTAGTTCTATCTTTTATTTTCAAACCAGAGTGTCTGTGTCCCTTCTTCCTGCCAAGGATCTATGCCTTGTTCTGGCCTCATATTGCAAGACAGCACTTGCTGGGCTGTGCAGGGTTGGTGTGTACTGGAGGTCCCAGGAAAGCTTAATGAAGCAAATTTGTTTTCTGTTCTTCCTCTTCTTTCCTCACTTCAAAAGACCTGGAATTCATGTTGCAACAGCAGGGAATGAAAGTTAAAGCTGCCTCTCCTTGGAGTCTTTTCTTGTAGTACTAGAGACTGCCCCTAGGGGCACTCTAACACTGAGCTACACACCAGTGCTTTTTATTTTTGTTTGTATTTATTTAGATTTATTTATTTATTTATTTATTTATTTATTTATTTATTTATTTATTTATTTATTTATTTGTGCTGGGGATTGAACTCAAGGGCATTCTACCTCCAAGCTATACTCCCAGCCCTATTTTTTATTCTTTATTTTGAAACAGGGTCTCACTAAGTTGCGGAGTGCCTCACTAGGTAGCTGAGGCTGGCCACAAACCTGGATCTTCCGGTCTCAGCTTCCCAAATGCTGGGATTACAAGCATGCGCCACCATGCCCAGCTCACTAGTGTTTTTTATTTATTTATTTTTATTTTGAGACAGGGTCTCGCTAAATTGCCCAGGGGAGGGGGGTCACCTAGATTTGGGCACTCTCTTGCCTCAGCCTCTTGAGTATCTGGGATTACAGGCATGTGCCACCATGCCCAAGTCCTCAAAGTCCTCCTAAAACAGGGGTCACAAACTAATGCCTTATAAGGGTTCTCAGAGTATGATTTGGGCACTCCTTCTAGGACTCCACAAGGTGGAAAGATCTAAGATGTTATTTGCCATTTTCACTCTCCTAAGTGTGCAGTGGAGTTTTTCCAAGGCTCTGTGACATGATGACATCATTAGTCTGATGGCTGATGGATCATGTGCTTGTGTATCCGGTGCTTTAAAATTACCCAGTTTCGATTTCTAATACATTAAGCAACTATAGATGCAACTTACAAAAACTTAAGCAAAAACTCCTTGAGATTCTTAATATTAGCCAAGCACAGTGGCAGATGCCTGTAATTTCAATACTTGAGAGACTGAAACAAGAGGAACGCAGGTTCAAGGCCAGTCTCAGCAATTTAGCAAGGCCCTCAGAAACTTAGTGAAACCCTGTTTCAAAATAAAAAAATAAAAAAGTTGGTGTAGCTCAGAGGTTCAATCCCCAGTACAAAAAAAAAAAAGCAAGCTGGGCATGGTGGGAGGCTGAAACAGGAGAATCACAGGTTTGAGGATAGCCTCAGCAAGTACTAAGACTCTCAGCAACCTAGTGAGTCCCTGTTTCTGAATAAAAATAAAATAGGGCTAGGGGTGTAGATCGAAGGTAGAATGCTCCCGAGTTCAATCCCCAGTGCCACACACACACACACACACACACACACACACACACACACAAAAAAAAAACCCTACTTTTTAAAATCAACATTCAGTGAATCAAATTAAACCCAACTGGGAGCCAGGCTAGTCCTGTATACCACCAACTTTTGTCTTCTGCCTTAGAAACTATAGGAGTCTGGTCTGGGAGGAGATGAAGAAATAGTGGACCCCCTAAGAACCTAAGGTCATCACACCTATTTCTTGTCACCTTGTAATTTCCACTTCACTAACTTCTCAGGTAAGCATAACCCAACAAACACAGACCCAACAGGACACAGAAATGCAAGGTGCTGACCCGAATCCTGATCCAGCTGAAAGCAGAATAAAGAGCATGTGCAGTACAGCATAGAGCAGAAAGCACCCCTCCTGAACGTTGACATCAGTCGTACCACCCACCCTAACTATAATGTTAAAATCTCCAACCCCCAGCAGAAAACTGGATACTTCCAGAAAGCATGGAATGTACCATAAGCTCCGCCCCATGGCCCGCCCCCACCCCTCCCCTCCAGAGTCCTCCTTCCTCATATGTCAAGGTTGTGACATGAATACCCCAGAAGGAGAGTGGAAATGGTAAATAGTGTCTCCCTCCCCTGGATAGTTCAATATCCCATGAAGCCAACAACTCCTTGTCCTCAGGGAACTTGGCACCTTTTGGTCCCCATATCGCCTGGCCCCTGATTTGCTCAACTCAGTAAAAGATCCTTTCTGTTTGACTCAAACCCCCATCTGGGACTTTCTATTGGCATGTGTTGGAGATAAAGACCCAGACACCCTTGGTCTAACAAGCAGAGGATTCTGTACTGGAGGGCTTGGCCTGCTGTTAGCTGCAGACACAGCCAACATCTTCCCTGCTCTTAGATTCTGGCATACGTGGCTGTTGAGCTGCTCAACCATGGCAAGGGATGTGAAATTGTTTGGAAACTATCCACTGCCTCCTAATGACAAGGAGAGTTGAAGCCTCTCCTGCCTTCCTGATAGATACCTAGGAGATGGGAAGCCTGACATTACTGATTCCACAGAATGACCCCGTGTTCTTCGTTTTCCAACTTAGTTCTCCCGGGGGATCTTAGAGATGTGAGAAGATGTGAAGCAAGGCATTCCAGCTGCAGCATGCATCAGAGGGCATCTCCACATCACTCCTGGAGTTCCTCACATCAGATGTGGGCTGGGTCACTAGAACTTGCATTTCTAACAAGCTCCCAGGCAGGCAATGCCGTTGCTACTGGCCCAGGGTTATACCTTGGTGCAAAGCTTCCAGTCCTGACTGAGAGCAGGCAAGTGCCTCTGGGTTGGACCGAGCCCTAGCCCCCATCCATGAAAGCATAAGGGAAGGAAGTAACAAAGAACTTAATTTTTCCTGGAAATAAGTTTTTCTTTTTTTTTTTTTTTTTTTTTTTTTTTGCGGTACTGGGAATTGAACTCAGGGGCATTCTACCTCCGAGCTATACCCCCAGCCCTATTTTTATTCTTTATTTTGAAACAGGGTCTCACTAAGTTGCGAGTGCCTTACTAGGTAGCTGAGGCTGGCCGCGAACCCGGATCCTCCGGTCTCAGCCTCCCGAATGCTGGGATTACAAGCGTGCGCCACCACGCTCGGCTGGAAATAAGTTTTTCTTGGTCTGCATTCTATTTTTTTTATTTATTTATTTTTTGCGGTACTGGGGATTGAACTCGGGGGCATTCTACCTTCAAGCTATACCTCCAGCCCTTTTTTTATTCTTTATTTTGAAACAGGGTCTCACTAAGTTGCAGAGTGCCTCACTAGGTAGCTGAGGCTGGCCTCGAACCTGGATCCTCTGGTCTCAGCCTCCCAAATGCTAGGACTACAAGCTGTGCCACTATGTCTGGCTGTCTGCATTCTATTTTAGAAAAAAAAAAACTGACTGATAACTAAAAATCAGGATATTTCACACACATAAAAAAATATCCTATTGTGTGTTGAACCGTGTTTCCTGCCAAAATTCATATGTTAAAGTCCTTTGGTACCTCAGAATATGACACTGTGACCTTAGTTGAAGGTAGGTGGCTGTGTGTGTGTGTGTGTGTGTGTGTGTGTGTGTGTGTGTGTTTGTGTGTTGGTGGGTTTTTGTTTTGTTTTGTTTTGGGTACTGGGGATTGAACCAGAGGTGTTCTACCTCCAAGCTACACCCCCATTCCCTTTTATTTTTTGTTTTGAAACAAGATCTCACTAGGTTACTGAGACTCTTGCTACATTGCTGAGGTTGTCCTCAAATTTGTGATCCTCCTGTCTCAGACTCCCAAATATTGGGATTACAGGTATGTGCCACCATGCCCCACCAGAAGGTAGAGTCTTTGCTGGGGTAATGAAATTAAAGTGAAAGCCGGGCGTGGTGGCGCAATGCTTGTAATCCCAGCATTTGGGAAGCTGAGACTGGAGGATCCGGGTTCGAGGCCAGCCTCAGCTGCTTAGTGAGGCCCTCTGCAACTTCAGGAGACCCTGCTTCAAAATAAAGAATAAAAAAATAGAGCCGGGCGTGGTGGCGCGTGCTTGTAATCCCAGCATTCGGGAGGCTGAGACTGGAGGATCCGGGTTCGAGGCCAGCCTCAGCTACGTAGTGAGGCACTCCGCAACTTAGTGAGACCCTGTTTCAAAATAAAGAATAAAAAATAGGGCTGGGTGGATAGCTCGGAGGTAGAATGCCCCTGGGTTCAATCCCGAGTACCGCAAAAAAAAAAAAAAAAAAAAAAAAAAAAAAAAAAAAAAAAAAAAAAAAAAAAAAAAAAAAGAATAAAAAAATAGGGCTGGGGCTGTAGCTCGGAGGTAGAATGCCCCCAGGTTCCAACCCCAGTACCGGAAAAAAAAAAAAAAATTAAAATGAGATTATGGTGGCTCCTAATCCAATAGGACTGGTGTCCTTATAAAGAGGGGAAATTTGGACAGATACAGGTGGGATGTTATAGGAATGGGAAGACAGCCATCTACAAGCCCAAGAACAGAGGCTGGAACAGATCCTTTCCTCGTGGCCCTCAAAAGGAGCCAACCTGCCAACACCTTGAATTTGGAAGCCAAACCTCCAAAACTGTAAGATGATACGTTCTAGGTTTTTAAACCATTCAGTTTGTGGTATTTTGTTACAGCAGCCCAAACAAACTAATACACCTGCTTTCTCAAAATGCCGGCTGATTTGGCAGCACTGGCAGCTCTCTGGTTCCCCTCTCCCAGCCCCTGACTGGCTCTCAGTGTCTCCACCTGCCTGGCTACTGGGGGAGGCACGTGACCCTGCATTCTTCCCCTAGGAACAACCCTCAATTCCTGCTCAGAGAGGGCGTAGCGTTTCAGCTGCTGATGGAAGGAAGGAGGTGACATAGGAGTACCCCAGGCTCTCAGTGCCCTCCCCCAAAACCCAGGCACCAGGCCCTTCTCTTCTCCAGGACCCAGGCTTTCAAGCCCCACCCCACTTTCAATGAGCCATTGTCCCAGACTGGGAAAGGCACGGGCAGAGTCTGACATCATGAAGCCCGAGGTGGGGGTGGGACTCCTCCTCCCCCTCCAGCCTTCCGGAGCTCCGAACTCTGCTCCAGGTCAGGGATTTCCCCGCTCCTCACCCTCGGGTTCTCCCTTGGGAGAAAGGACCTTTCCCCACCTCTCCACTGCTTTGGCCACCACAGGGGAAGCCACCTCCAGCATGGCTGCCGACCTTTCGAAGGTCACAACCAAGGGGAGGGGCTGAGGTGGCCAAATCCATGCCAGGGTCTCCACGCAGCTCAGAGAGCCAGCATAGCCTCTGTGCACCACACACTATCCTAGGGACCCAAGGGTGCACAAGACAGATAGGTTTCCACCCAAACCTTGCCCTTTGAGAGCTCCGGGCTAGGTGGGAAGCACAGGATAAGGCTGTACACCAGAGTGCACAGCGGCAATCGGTGATGGTGCTGAGCCCCACAGAAGGACAGGACAGGACAGGAGTTACGTGGAGGGGCAAGCCAGGCATGGCGGCACACACCTGTAATCCCAGTACTTGGGAGGCTGAGATGAGGATCACGGGTTCTAGACCAGCCTGAGCCATTTTGAGAGACTTGCAGCAACCTAGTGAGGCCCTGTTTCAAAACAAAAACTAAAGCCAGGTGTGGTGGCACACACCTGTAATCCCAGGACGTGGCAGGCTGAGACGATGATCATGAGTTCAAAGCCAGCCTCTGCAACTTAGCAAGGCCCTTTTTCAAACTAAAAAATAAAATAGAGCTGGAGGTGTAGCCCAGAGGTTTAATCCCCAGTACCCCCTCCCTCCACACACACCAAAAAAAAAAAAAAAAAAGGAGCTGGAGATGCAGCTTGGAGGTAGAATGCCCCTTGGTTCAATCCCCTGTACACACACACACACACACACACACACACACACACACACACAGGCCTCCCGAAGAAGTTGTGTCCAAGCACAAGTGCCCAGCAAGGCTCACATGAGCAGGCTGTGGCGGGCAGTGAGGAGTGGGGAGGGTGTGATGGGGACAGCTTTCCAGGAAGAAGGCGCAACAAGCGGGATGGCCCTGAGTCTGAAGGGGCCACGACGCATTGGGGGAACATATTCGGCCACCCACTCTCTATTGGCGAGCAGGGACAGATTCAGAACAATGCAAGGCCCTTGTCCTGGAGATCATGATCTCCTGAGGGGAGGCAGGTAACATATAAGGCCATTTCAGACGGCAAGAAGAGCCAAGAAGCAGCCGGGCGTCGTGGCACATACCTGTAGTCCCAGTACTTGGGAGGCTGAGGCAGGAGGGTCTCAGGTTCATTGCCTGCCTCAGCAACTTAGTGAAATCTTATTTCAAAATAAAAATAAAAAGCGAGTGGGGTGTAGCTCAGAAGTAGAATGTCCCTGGGTTCAATTCTCAGTCTCTCTCTCTCTCTCTCTCTCTCTCTCTCTCTCACACACACACACACACACACACACACACACACACACACACACACGAAAAGCCAAGAAGAAATAGACCAGGAGGAATGAGGGGAGGTGACTAGTCGAGTGGGGGAGACATTGGAGTTGAGGGTGGGAAGGGCCGGCCTCCTCCTCCCCA
>PVLC010037842.1:0-15049 GCA_004027655.1 Graphiurus murinus
TACTGATAGCATGGTACTCTGTCTCCTTTCTCAGACACACATCCCTCTTTGTCAGAAGAATTTAAACAAACCCAATTTACTTTGTCTATTTTCTCCCACAATTATAGTAATAATGATGTGCTCTATAATTCATGCAGATTCTTGGCAAATTTTAATATGAGTAACTGGAAACCAGCGTAATCAGTATTCTATATATATTTACCTTGACAGTGGGAATTACCATGTATTTAAATGTAATGACATAAACTGCTCCTATCTGATTATAGTAACATAATGAGATAGTTTCTATATCAAACATGCATTTAATTAAAAGAGCGTGTCAATGATAGACACATAGGGAATGATTTGGATATTTAATGACAAACATCGACTTCCTAAACAGTTTTATTTTTATACATTCCCATCCCCTCTCTACTTTATGCAGAGTTATGAGGTTCTTATGTGATGAATAGTCTTGTACAACAGCACACTTTTTGCATTTCTTTTAGAGGAATTCCCCACAATTTGACTGATTTATAGGCAGAAGTAGATTTACTTGGATGTGACTTCGCTTATGTGACCCCTTCTAAGCCCTTGTATCTAACTTTATATTTTTGTGAAAATTTTCTTAAAGATTACCTATCAAATTGTGTCAGCTTTAGGTTCTACAGAACCCGAATGGGCCTTACTTATAGATTTTGAACATATACTTAACTCCAGCCACACCCTAACTGTTCGGTGTCCATCAACTCAGATTTAGAACAATGCACCTTCAGAGGTTTTGTCATTAAGTCCAATAAATAGAAAGGTTTTTTTTTTTACATTTTTTTTGGAGGGGGCTAGTATTTCCTGAATAGATGGCAGGGCATAGGGAATTGGGTAGGAATAGGAGTCTTACATTAAGAGAAGTAGAGTAGATATTTATGTTCTCTGGACTTCTTTTGTGGTCTTGCTTCTACCCAGATGATGATGCCCCTTGTCCTCCTCCTATCCTGCTTCTGTCTCCTCCCATCTTCCTCTTTCTCTTCTTCCTTGCTCTTCCTTCTCTGGATTCTTGTTCTTCTGGATTTCCCCAGAGGTCTTCAAACTCCTTTGTGCTCTATTATGAAGTGTGATACAGCTCTCTAATGACTCTGGTCCCGAGTTTGCCTGCTCATCTATCATAGGGCCTAGAAAGACACAGGGCTATTTAATTGATCTTTGTTCTTTAGAAAACACTTTAATGAAAATCTGTTACTTGAGTTTTTTCTCAAATCCTTGAATTGTTTCAAATCTCACTAATGTGACTCCTCAAAATATTTTGTCTTCCAAAAATGTGCAACACTTGCGCCAAGTGGTAAGTATTCCTTACCACTTTTTGCATGTGTGTTTTTACATGTGAAGTATACTTTACTACAAACATGAGGAAAACATGATCCTCTGCCATGTTACTATTGTGTCACTTGGCCTCCTAGCCTTGTAGTAGTACCACATAGTAGACACTCAATAAATGAACAAGGAGTCCTTTTGAAATGAAATTTCCATTTCTATAAGATGTGTGTATTGATATATGCAATATAAATATGGCATGATACAAGAAGCTGCAGAAAACACATATACCTACTAGGGCTTTTTCCATGAGGTTTTACAAAGGGTTTATAGACCAAAAGAACAGAGAAAGGAAAAGCGCTAGTGCATCTATTTACAATTGAAATAATTTCTGGGCCAGATGTGGTGGTACAAGCCTGTAATCCTAGTACTTCGGAGGCTGAGACAGGAGGATTGCAGATTTGAGGCCAGTCTTAGCAACTTAGTGAGGCTTTCAGCAATTTAGTGAAAACTAATTTCCGAATAAAAAATAAAATAGAGCTTGGGATGTAGCTTGGAGGTAGAATTTCCCTGGGTTAAATGTCCAACACACACACACACACACACACACACACACACACACACACACTCATGGGAACATTTTGAACTAATTAATTTATATTATGCACATATGTATACCTTGATAATGTTTCGTAAACAACACTTTACAGGCTTTCAAATTTTCACAAAAAGATAATTTTTTAGGAAAAAAATAATTTAGCTTTTCAGAGACCTTTTTGCCTAGATATTATTTATTTATTTTATACTCTTATTGGTGCATTGTAATTATCTGTCATACTGAGGTGTAGAGTGATAGAAACATACACGCCAACCCTTGGAGACCATTTTTTTAAAAAAAATTGCACATGAGAAATTACAGAGATGGAATATGTAAGTGACGAAGAATATATTTTACAATAAAGAAAAGAGATAACAAGTCTTTTTGTTTCTCTCAAGTATTCTGAATCCAACTGAACATTATCCTACAAGGAACAGCAGTTTTCAAAATAGCAACTGAAGAAACAGTATTTTTAGTCTCCTGATGTGGCCTCTGCTTTCTAGAGCTCTTTGGGTGCACTAAATGATAACTTCTGTTTCTCTTTCATCAGCACCCATTCTCTTCTCAAAGAGACAGCTTTTCTGATTCTACCCAAGTGTTCCCTCAGTATCATCTGCCATTGTTATCCTGCCTTTAGAATTCACTGGGAACAACTCTTGGATTCAGGTTGGTAAGGATGCTCTAGCTGAGCACAAAGCTTCCAGCTGATGTGCTGTGGGCTTCCATCAGATATTTCTTAGGTTAGAATTTGTCATATAGCCCTTTGGGATGAAGAGAAGGAAAGCCGTGAAGATGAGATTTCCCAGTACTTTGGAGGTTGAGGCAGGAGGATGGCAAGTTCAAGAGGTGTGAGGCTAGCCTCAGTAGCTTATGCTGTTGGATGGCAGAGAGGATCTCACTGGGCCTGCAGAAGGACTGTGGAAAGGGTCTACTCAGTATTTTAGTGAAGCTCTTACTCAACTTTTCCTTTAAAAAAGCTTATAAGACTAAATCTACACTTAGGGCCTAGTACTTTATTAATAAAAGACAACACTGATGCTAGAATTTTCCATAATCAATAGTCTGGGGAACTATTTTGTCTCATCACATATTAGAAGCCGTGAGGTTTAATAGAATAAAGCAGAGATTAAAAGTAAGAGAAACATTTTTTTGGTTCTTTTATAGGTTCCCATGACACTATTTATTGTAATTTCATCTCCCATTCTGCCTCAAGAAATTTAGTCATCATGCTTTTTCTTAGCACTAGACAAGAGCTGAAAATCCAAACCTAAAATATTTTTAGGGACAGATTGACAGGAATTGGATTTAGTATTAGGAGACATTGTTAATTTGGGACAAGATGTTCTTTTAAAAAGTACACTTAGCCCAGGATTTCTGTAAGAATTCATTTTACAAATTTGAAAATAAATAAAGCAAACATAAGAAATTTTTCCCTTTAACTTTTTTTCCCTTGTTATTCGAGTATTTTTTAAAAATGACAGCTGCCTCTATTTATCGCTTAACCTATTGATGTACTGTAGTGGTATCATTGATTTCCAATCGTCAGACAACCTTTTCTGGCTGCTGGAAGCTCAAGCCTATTTATTTATTATTGTGTGTTCTCAGGGGAGGGAGATGAGCCCATTGATCCAGCGGTTCACCAGCTGGTAAATATTTAATGCTTATTCTCATCTCTGAAATTATTTCAGATTTGGATATTGACAGTCATTCACATACACAGATTGGTGTGTCCTGCAATATGTAAGCTTCTCTTTAGCAGGCTACAGTTCACTTCATCTTTGAATGTTGGTTTACTTGTGTGTGGTAGATTTGCAGTGGTATTTTCCAGATGGCCATTCTACAGCCCAGATTTGAATTTCAATTGATTCGGATGCCTTTTGGGGGAAGGGCTAAGGCACTTGATTCCCACTCTTTCTCCACAATTGAATGTTATTAGAACTAAAATCCTGGAGTATACTTGAGAATTGTCAACCTTTATAATTACCGTAACATCTGTGTTTTCCAATGTTATTTCTTAGCAGATATCCCTTACTGCACTGAGATCCTGCTTTCAGATTTTCACTACGGCAACACATGCTTTGCTTATTGCCATTACTGTTACTCACATTTGAGTGTTTAAAACTTGGCTTTTGTGAAGATCTCTGGCAGTCTGCTGGCCTCCCTCTAAGGCCGTTGTCATCTTCCCAACTGTCCTGTACCTGCTGGACCCTCAGGGGATCACGATGCCCACAAGTGGATTTCTTTTGGAAATCCACATCCTGCTTGTCTGGTTCTGGTCAGCTAGAATTTTGACTTCAAGATCATGTGGCTTTTTGGTCCTTGGATTGATTCCTGCCTGTCCTCTTAGATTTGACATATGACTTCTGTCTCTGTAGTGTTTTTAGATTTCATTTTCTTCCCAGTGGTTTTGGCTCTGGCTATTCTTCTGGCTTTGAGTTTTCACTGTCACTACTGTTCCCATTCAAGCCTGGGCTATCTGGTCCTGATACCAAGGGCTTGCTCATCACTCCAACTAAATGAGACCAGCAGAGCCTTCAAGGGGGAAAAGGCATTATTATATTGCTTGATCTCCTCTGTGTCTTCTACAGCAAAGCAAATACGAGGCTCCAGATGTTAGGTATTATTATAGCAGTGTTCATGTTTCCATTTAAAATTCTGAATTAATATTAACTACAGCTTATTCATTAAAAATTACACATTCCACTGGCTTCTTGGCAAAATTAGTACTATTATTTTATCTTTTGGGAAAGCTCAAGAGAATCTAAGAGAAGTAGAGTGTCAAGACAAATTTTAGGCTAGTCATACTTAGAAATCGGATAGAAGCCTGGCATGGTGGCGCACACTTGTAATCCCAGCATTTGGGAGGCTGAGACTGGAGGACCCAGGTTCACTGCCAGCATCAGCTACCTACTGAGGCACTCCACAACTTAGTGAGATCCTGTTTCAAAATAAAGAATAAAAAAAAAAATAGGTCTGGGGGTATAGCTCAGAGGTAGAATGCCCCTGAGTTCAATCTCCAGTACTGCAAACAAAAACGAAAACAAAAAAACCAAAATGACAACAACAAAAGGATAGAAAATTGGAAAATTATAGTATTTTACCTATTATATTTTCAATTCATTGAGTGCAGTGTGTGTGTGTGTGTGTGTGTGTGTGTGTGTGTGTGTGTGTGTATGTGTGTGTGTGTGTGTGTTACTAGGAATTGAACCCAGGGACATTCAACCTCCAAACTAAACCCACAACAGCCTTTTTTATTTTTATTTTTTTTATTTTGAAACAGGGTCTCACTCATTTACCACATGTTGACCTTAAACCTGTGCTCCTCCTGTCTCAATCAAGACAAGAGTGTGCTACTACCATACCTGGATCATCAAGTGCATTTCAAATGTATCTTTTTGCATAGTTCTAATAGGGTATTATTTGAATATACTGAAAGATAATGCTTTATTAATATAAAATTATGTGCCCTGGAAGAGCAGAAGAGGCGGCCCTCATCAGAATGTGTGCATGCTTGCACCCTCGGCTCAGACTTCCAGTTTCTAGAACTCTCAGAAAGAAATTTCTGTAGTTTTTAAGCCACCCAATTCATGGTATTTTATCATAGCAACCCCATTGACTAAGACACTCTTCCATTTTGTAGCTTTCTCTTAAGCAAGGATATTTTCTGCAGAAACCCTTGTCTTCATGCTTTTTGTTGGCCTGAGTTGATTCATAAGCCCATTACTGAACCAGTAACAGTGGAGTGAGATTCCCTTTAGACTTACCAGGTATACTTCTGGATATAAAAATGGGTTCTGGTTTTCCTGAGAGGAGAGGTGGATTTTCTCAGATCAACATCAAAAGCAAAAGAACCTCTTTAGGGTCTGGTGTTTAGAGTAATAAAGAGTTCTCTGAGCTGAGCATAGTCATGCATGCCTGTAATCTCAGTACTTGGGAGGTGGAGACAGGAGGATTTGAGGCCAACCTCAGCAACTTAGCAAAACCCTTTTACCATAAAAAGTGTTCTCTGTACTTTTGGGAGATGTGTCATATTGATAATCTCTGAGGAAAAAGTACCAAGAAATGGATATTTCTTGCTAATCTATTAGATGATTTTCAAAATCCAAATTTCTATAGAGTAAAAAAGTTTAGTTTGTAATTATTGGCACTTGGCACATTTGTTATTTTATCATCTTATTTTATTTTTTTATTAAACTCATACATGAGAATACTTTTCACATTTAAAATAGGATGGTTCGTAAAATATTGATTCATTATCAGTCCTTAAATTGTTACAAAAACTTAATTTGTCTGAGAACTTTACATTTTTTTTGTCAATATTATATACATAAGTGTCTTAATTTCAGAGACGTAGCCTGGGATAGAAAGCAAAACAATTTTACTCAATGTCATTCCTCTGACACTAACCCCAGGCCCTTTCATGATGTCATGGACCATGTGTTTATTGTTTTCCTTGATGTTCTGTCTCTTTAATTAGAGAATATGCTTTTTAAGGTAAGGGTTGTATCTTCTATGTATCCTAGTGTCTAGTACTTTGGGATTCAGGAAATGTTTGTTGATTATAAATGATCTGCTGAACTTTCAGCAGATGAAAAATCTCAAGTTTAAATCTTTCCTTGTCAGTGATAGACTTCAGGACAAGGCAATTAATCTCCTGCCTGGATCAGTCTGAGAAGGCATTTATTTATATGCAAGCAAACCTACTCTTCTATGAAATTTAAAAAAAAGTGGACTTACTTCCTAATATCTTCTTTTTGCCCTTTTCTGGTTAATTCTTGGAATTTCTTATGTTAAATTATCTTTTAAAGATACAAAGCCATTAGCATATCAGAAACATTGAGGATGGTAAAGTATAAGTTAAAGGTAAATGTAAATAAAGCCAATATCAAATGTAACAAACAAAAACTAAAAAGAAAAACAGAAACCACTCCACAGAAGCAAACAGAATTACTTACCATCTTCCACATAGGGCTTTTCTAGAAGAACATAGTTCACTGGAAGTGGATCAAACTAATGAATGCAGTTCAGGATAAGATACAACATCAGCATTAACAAAATGGCCCATTATTAAATAATTTAGGATATGGGAGATCAAACACTTTCTGGCATTATTAAATTATTTATACTAAATTACATTATTTTAATTTCAGAATAACTTTCTTAACAAATTAAATTGTACACTCCCGAGTTTTCCTCTGTTATAGGATGAGTATCACCCAAAAGTCCATACATAAGGTTTAGTCTCAAGGGTGGTGGTATTAGTAGGTACTCTAGGCCTTTAAGAGGTGGGGTCTAGTGGAAGGTCCTTCAGTCATTGAGGGCATGCTCTGAAGGGCAGTGTGGGATTCCAGTCCCATCCTCTCTCTGTTTCCTGTATCAAGATGTGACTACTCATACCATTGCCCCTTACCATCCTTACCAGATGCTCAGAGCTATGGGGATGTCCCATCTCAGACTTGAACTTTCCAAACTGTAAACTGAATGAAACTTTTTTTTTTTTTTCCTTAGTAGCCCATCTCAGGTATTTTGTAGTAATGCAAAGCTGAATACTATAGCATCCAATTTTGTCTGGTCCTCCATTGGTTCCATTGGAAGCACCCATGTGGGCCATTTTCCATCTGCCTTTGGTCTTATTCCATGAATGGCTCAGTATCATGAGCCAAAGGCCAGAAATTAAACTAGATAGGCAAAGAGGTGGTATTGTAGCAGTGCTTATCTGAATTCTATTTTTCACCTTGATGAACTCTTCCATTGCAAAACTGCTATGGTTTTATCAGTGTTTGATGATAGTCAAAATTAACAGGGTCATCTGAATGGAATGTTGCAAAGGCTTTTCTTTTTTAGGCAATAAATATGTTTATTGTGTGTTATATGAATTAAAAAATCCATAGGAAGAAAAATACTGACACAGAAACATTAGTATTTGCCGGGCGTGGTGGCACACGCTTGTAATCCCAGCATTTGGGAGGCTGAGACCGGAGGATCCGGGTTCAAGGCCAGCCTCAGCTACCTAGTGAGGCACTCTGCAACTTAGTGAGACTTGGTTTCAAAATAAAGAATAAAAAATAGGGCTGGGGGCTGGGGGTATAGCTCGGAGGTAGAATGCCCCTGAGTTCAATCCCCAGTACCGCAAAAAAAAAAAAAAAAAAAAAAAAAAAGAAAGAAACATTAGTATTTAATCAGAATATGACATTTTCCAGCAATGTGAATAGACTAATAAAAGAACAATAATGTTTCTTCCAACTATTAGTTAAAATTGGTCATTATTTACAGTAGTACAATTCATATTTTTATGAATGATATTTGTACACAAAAACAAACTAATTCTTTCATACTTGGTTAATGAAAGAGAAAAGTTTAGGAGCTGTACTCTTTCTGATATAGTATTCATAAGTCTGATTGTGATTTAAAAATAAGCATTTTAAAAATCAATAAGTGAACTATTTTTCTTATGATAAATATTGAATTATTCGACAGATATGCATTGAGTTCCTGGATTATCTAATTTCTTTACTTTCTGTCATTTTAAAAACCTGCCTACATTTTAGTCTCTTCAGAAAAATATAAAGTTTAAAAAAGAATAAACTATAATGGCTAAATAAAATTATATTATTTGAAATACATTCAAGGCACTTATCCAAGCATTGTCTCCTCATTATTTAAGTCCACTTACAACCCTAGGAGTCACCAAGTTTTAATGATGTGTTGAATTGCTTGTTAGCCTTGTAGCTCTTTTGGTTTAGTAAAGCATGGCAGACCTATTTTAATTGACAGTGACTCTATCCCAATTAACTGCAAATGACTCTGATAACATTCTTTCCATATTTCTTCACTAAAATATTTCTTGGAACAGTGGATTAGTTCATTAAATCTGACAACTTCTATTGATTTTAGATGGAAGATATAGCTTAAGCACTAGGGTATTGGTCAGTTGTGTAGATCCTCAGTAAATATGGCCCCAAACTGACAGTTGAGGGAAATGCTGGATTCTTGCATGAGGCAGAATGTTGTTTGCTTATGACAGTTTGAACATGTTCAGGTTTATAGTCTGGGCAATGGGCCAAATGACTTCACTGATTTCTTCCAGACCAAAGCCTCAGTGACTTTCCACGTAAGTAATTCTAATTTATTTTATTCTGTATTAGCAATGTCAATCTCCATATCCAGATCTCTATATGCGTAATCATTTATTATCATATGTAACTTAGATATGTAATAAAGCCTCTCATGCTCCTGATATCTAAATATTGATTTCTAGGATCATTACCAAATCTGTGTTTTTGAGAGTCCAATGTTTGACCCATGATTTCTATTAATTTTGAGTAGAGTCCTCTATTTTTTGCAACCCTTCCTTTTTATCCCATATCAACCACAGAGTTTAAAATTATTTTCAAATGCTTCCCCTCTTCCAAATTTGCATATCTAAACTCATCTGAGTTTTCAGAAAAACAAAGGAGGCTTCATCTTAGCAGTTGAGGGCCATAGCTGACAAAAGAATATATATATATATTCTTTTGATACATATATATATATATGTATCATATATATAATATATATATATTCTTTTGATACAACCTTTTGATAGGGTTGTAAGTGGACTTAAATAATGAGGAGACAATGCTTGGATAAGTGCCTTGAATGTATTTCAAATAATATAATTTTATTTAGCCATTATAGTTTATTCTTTTTTAAACTTTATATTTTTCTGAAGAGACTAAAATGTAGGCAGGTTTTTAAAATGACAGAAAGTAAAGAAATTAGATAATCCAGGAACTCAATGCATATCTGTCGAATAATTCAGTATTTATCATCAAAAGAATGTATATACATACATATATATATATATATATATATATATATATATATATGTATGTATAAGAGTAGAGAAGACAGAGGAGAATGAAAGTTCATTGGGATACTAAAATTTCTCTCTGTATATTTAAAATATATTTAACTCTTCTTTTTTGTTTTTTTTAAAATTTTTTTATTAATTGGTGCATTGTTATCATATATCTTTGTTAGGTACATTTAAAAAATCAAATCAAAATTTATTTAGGAGACAACAGCTGGCCAAATGTTTTTCTAGTGTAATTTAGAGAGGATTACCTCCTAGGGTGACCAATCACTTTGGCATTATAGCAATCTATTAAAACATGCCATATTTGACTATATCACTTCTTTTTTTCCAAAAGCAACTGTAAAAGAATATCTTCCTCTAGAGTCCCTCTGCCTTCAAAATTATCTTAAAAGCTTTACTCCATGGCACAACAGCCAACCTGGAAGCTTTTGAATGTAGCCTACCTGTTTATCAGCTGGAATTTTTGGATATAATCTCTGCAACTGCTCCACTTACTTTAGGATGTGGTCTGGGTAAGTGGGGCAAAGGTAACATTCTATCATAGTGTGATCCAGTTGATGCTGACAAGTCTTGCTAATCCAATCTGGTTTCTGTTAGGAATAAAGATGCTACTTTAGCTAAAAGATAGTATTTGAGACAAGGTAGAAAGATAGGTATTCAGAATATATTTCCATTGCAATTTCCCCCCTGTATTTATAATCAAACCCTCATTAAGCCTGTGGGGCCACCTGGTACTATTTCACTGAGTGATAAATTCAGCACAGATAATGCATCCAGCTGGGAATACTTACAAAAATTCAAATAAATACTTTTTTGAAGTTTTTAATAAAAATAGGTTTTAATAGTCAAATGAAGAACTGCATACAATTTCAGTTTAATTGGATGCTGGTTTAAATTAGAACAATCTATAGTTGAATATTTTCTTATCATTTGAGAAATGCTGTTGAATGTCTTTTGATTGTTTTCCCAGTTACAGCTGAGTATAGCTATTCTCCCTGCCCCCCATACATATTTGGGAATTTGCAAAACTTTGATTACAATAGAGACTTAAACAATTATAGGTTTGAATATATCTAGTAAGACTCTTAAGTAATTATATATTTAAATCTAAATAATGAGGTTCTGGTATTTGTTTAGTTGTATGCTCCAACAATGTGACAAATAAATAAATTTATCTCTCTTTCTATTAAGCTTGCATTTACTTATATAATACACTCTTTCCCCACCCTTTTAGAAGGTATCTCTTTTCATTATATTCTGAGATGTTTTTCATCTTCTTTTAATATTTTTTTCATTTAATCCAAGGATTAACTTCATTATCTTTTCTCTTCTTTTTCTTTTCTAAGAGCTGCAGCATTTTCATGATGTTCTAAATCTTACAGCACTGAATAGAATATAAATGAAATTCCAAACAAGTGAATGAATAATCCATCACCCCTTTTTGGAGCGGCCAGATATCAAAGAAAGTTTATTCTTTGCTTTCAGGGTTTTTACATACACATATTACTTTCACTGAGGCATTTGAAATACTTTATTAAGCTTTAGTGTTTTCTGAGGATCTTCTATTTTTATAGAAACTGATACGTTGAGCAAGCAGAATATTTCTCTCTTCTTATAGGTCTGCTATTGGGCTATTCCAAAGAAATATGTTTCCTTCCTAGGAAAAGCTATATACGTGTGCTTGATTTGGAGCTCTAGGGCCAGCAGTAAATTATTCTACACTAGAGTTGCAAATAAAGGACCAACACCCTCATCTTACAGAGGAGGAAGTGATACTCACAGGAGAAAAGTGACATTTAAGTTGACAGTACAGCTTGGTGTTCTTTCAGGCATAACTGCTAGTTCTTATCTAGGAATCTTTCCACATCCATTGAGTGTCTACTGCATGCCAAGACTGTGTAGGGAATTATATTTTCATGCAGCATATATTTCTATTAATATTTATGACTGCATATTTCAGGGTACATATACCATGAAAAGCACATTGATATGTTATTGACTAAACAAATTTTAGGAAATATTGGACCTAAGTAAACCAAAAAAAATGACAAAACTAACTCACCTAAAAGAAGGACAGTAATGTAAAAAGGAATATGATTGGTCATTCCAGAGATAATGATTCCAGATAAACAATTCAGTACAAAAATATACATATTTTTTCAGATAAGATGTCAGAAAAGACCAGGTTAAAATCTCATCTCTAACTCTTGGCCAAATTACTTGTAACTGGGGGAAAACATCATAAAAATACTAATATGCAATATTTAGCATGTGTTCTATTGGGACACAGGCAGGTTGCTATGAGACTGGGGAGAAGGCTGGCAAATGTTAGACAAGCCGTACCTGAATTTAGGAGGTTAATATTCAGACCTGTGGTATAATATAAGCAGTGAAGAAAAGGGTCTCTTGTTAAAAAAAAAAACACCCTTCTCAGTAAATACTGCTAGGATGCCTAAACCTACTACTGTCATAATAACTTCTTCCAGGTAAGACTTTCAGTGAAAGATCTTAGTCCAACAAATATGTCCAGAGAGTAGGGTAACACATTCAAAATATACACTCTTGTTCTTTCTTCTTTTTCTTGTTACCTGGTTGGCAGAAAAGGGATTTGGGAAACAAACAAGGAGAAAGAACTGTTGCATACAGTAGAATATTATTCAGCCCTTCAAAAGAAGGAAATTCTGCTATATTTAACAACATGGATGAACCTGAATACATTAGGCTAAGTGCAATAAGCCAGTCATTGAAGGATAAACACTACATGATTCCTCTTGCATAAAGTGTCTAAAATAGCCCAACACATAGAAACAGAGAGTAGAGTGGTGGTTGCCCAGGGTTGGGTGGGGGGAAATGGAAGCTACTGTTCAATGAGTATAAAGTATCAGTTATGCAGGATGACTCTGTTCTAGAGATTTGTTTATGACACTGTGATTATGGTAGGAAATACTATATTATACAGTTAAAAGCTTGTTAAGAGGGGCGATCTCATGATAAAGAGAGGAGATATCATGTTAAAGAGGGGAGATCTCATGTTAAAGGTTTTTAATTACAAGAATAAAAAAAAGTGAGGAAGAGGCTGGAAGAGGTTTGATGAGAAGGTTGAGCCCAGTTGTCTGGAAGGGAACTTCTCTGAGCAGGGAGACTATGGGAAGTGGGCATCAGGTAGATGCTAGGGAAAAAGTTCTCTGAGACAGTTTTTTTCCTGAAACACAGCTGAGTTCTTAACTTATGCAAATAATGATGGAGACAAATTTTGGGACTGTGGCCATACAAGATGCTGCCAGAAACCTGAGATTATTGAGGAAGAGTTTTCTTTTGTCTATAACTTCAACATACATATTTTATGTAAAAACAACTATGAGTGAAGAGTCAGCCTGTCTCCAAATGGGGAAGATGCAGAAAAGGAGCCCCTACGGAAGAATTTCCTTTTATAGGAATATCACTTTATATATTTGTCAAAGCGTAAAACCAGGTTAAATAAGAGTTGAATATGAAGAAATATCTTTGGGAAGAGTAACTAACTGACCCCAAAACTGCAGTGTTCAATTTCATGTATCTTGTTACATCGGCCTGTGAATTGGTTCTTGGAAATTGAAGGACTTCCCTCAGTATGCTTAACAGCCCCAAAGAGCACCTTCGGCCACTGTGTTTGGCTCACATATACCCTGAGGCCTAAATTTCTGCTCTTGAAAGGCTAACTAGCTCAGGAGTTAAACTGATCTAGCATAAATAAAATCATACATTTCGATAAAAATGGATTTTAGGTAAAATATGCATTCAACTAATGAACAAAGGAGTTCATATAATCATGTATGTGGCATAAAGTAATTAATTTTTAAAAATTGATGCATTGTAATCATACATCATGATGTAATTCAGAGTGATTATACATGCATACAACACTTCGTGAGCGCCCCTTCCAACTTCCACTCCTCTCCCTCACTCTCCCCCTGCACAACATTGAGATTGGCATTGATAATTTTGTGGATGTACATCATGTCTATTGAAGTGTTTTCTTCATTGACTCTTCCTCCCCTTACCTGCCTCCCTTCTGTAGGTCCCTCCATCGCTCTACTAGGGTTTTTCCTCCTTTGTCTGAAGACTCTTTTGTGTCCCAATTTTTCCCAATTTTCACATCTGACCTTTCACATATGGTGACTGATTAATCACACTTAGCACAATATTCTCAAGTTTCATCCATTTTCCTGCAAATGGTCTAATTTTGTTCTTCTTTATGGCTGAACAGACCTCCATTGTATGTATAACCCATAATTTTGTCTTCCATTCATCTGTTTATGGACACCTAGGCTGGTTTCATATTTTGGCTATTTGAATTGTGTTGGCATGGTAGTTTGGTTCCAGTCCCTTTGAATAGATACCCAAGAGTGGTATAGCTGGGTCATATGGTAGGTTCATTCCCATTCTTCTGAGGAACTTCCACACTAATCTCCAAAGTGGCTGTATTGATTTGTAATCCCATAAACAATGTAATAGAGTTCCTACTTCCCTACATCCTCATTAGCATATATTATCTTTTATGTTTTTAATGATTGCCATTCTAATTTGGGTTAGATGAAATCTAAGGGTAGTTTTGATTGGCTAATAATGTTGAACATGATCATTCTTCACAGATCTAAAAAAAAATCAGTCCTAAAATTCAGATGGAACAACTAAAGACCTAGAATAGCCAGAACAGTTCTCAGCAATAAGAACCATGCAGGAGGCATCACAATACTTAACTTCAAACTATACTACAGAGCCATAGTATTAGAAAACAGCATGATATTGGCACAAAAACAGACACATAGAACAAAAATGGAACAAAATAAAAGATTCAGAAACAAACCCACACACTACATACTGCCAATTGATGTTTGAAAAAAAAGGGGCCAAAAATATACCCTGGAAAAAGATAGCCTTTTCAACAAATGAGTTTGGAAAAGCTGGTATCCATATGTAGAAAAGTGGAAATACATTCTGTCTCCCCAACCTGCACAAGAGTCAACTCAAGATGCATCAAAGACCCGGAATTTATACCAGAGACTTTGCAAATATTAGAAGAGGGCATAGGACCAATGCTCCAACATATAGGCACTGGCAAAAACTTCCTCAAAACGACCCCAAAGGCACAAGAAATTAAACAAGGATTAATAAGTGGAACTGTATTAAATTAAAGAGCTTCTGTGCAGCAAAGGAATTCATCAAGAACCTTAATAGCCACAAAATTGGAGATCTTTGCCAGTTACTCCTCTGATAGAGGACTAATATATACAATATACAAAGAATTCAAGAAACTCCTCCTCCTC
>PVLC010037843.1:0-15074 GCA_004027655.1 Graphiurus murinus
TTCCTTTGAGATTCTTTAAAATGATTCTGTGTATCAATGGTTTGTTCCTTTTTATTTCTGAGTAGTATTGTTGTAGGGATACTACAGTTTACTTACTCATTTGTTGAAAGATACTAGGATTGTTTCTAGATTTTGGTATTTATAAATAGAGCTGCTATAAATATTTGTATGTAGATTTTTATGTATACAGAAAAACATTTTACTTGAGTAAATACCTAGAGTGGGATTGCTAAGTCATGTGTTAAGTGTATGTTTACCTTTTATAAGAAAGTGCTGAACTGATTGCCAGAATAGCTGTGCTGTTTTGCATTTCCACCAATAATGTGTGAGAGTTCCATTCGTTCTGCATTCTCATCAGCATTTAGCATCATCGGTATTTTATTTTAGCCACTCTAATAGATGTGTAGTGGTATCTCTAATTCTAATTTTGAGCATCATTCATGTGTTTATTTGTCCATTATATGTATTCTATGGTGAAGCATCTGTTCAAGTCTTTTGCATTTTTAATTAGATTGTTTTCTTTTCTTTTTTTTTTTTTTGCGGTACTGGGGATTGAACTCAGGGGCATTCTACCTCTGAGCTATACCCCCAGCCCTGTTTTTTATTCTATATTTGAATCAGGGTCTCACTAAGTTGCGGAGTGCCTCACTGAGGCTGGCCTCGAACCCAGATCCTCTGGTCTCAGCCTCCCAAATTCTGGGATTAAAAGTGTGCACCACCATGCCTGGCTTTAGATTGTTTTCTTATTGTTGAGTTTTGAGAGTTCTTTATATATTCTGGATATAAATCTGGCTGAGCTGGGTGTGGTGGTGCATACTTGCAATTCCAGCGAGAGACCGGAGGATCTGGGTTCCCAAACAGTCTCAGCTATTTAGTGAGGACCTTCACAATTTAGTGAGACCCTGTTTCACAATAAAGACTGAAAAAAAAAAGACAAGACTGTAGGTGTAGTCTGGAGGTAGAATGTCCCTGGGTTCAATTCACAGTACCATAAAAAAATCCTGCTGAATGTATGATTTGTAAGTATTTTCTCCCAATCTGTAGCTTATCTTTTCATTCTTAATGTTGTCCTTTCCAAAGAAAGAGTTTTTAAATTTAAGTTTGGTTCATCTGTTTTTAATTTTGTGGATTGTGCTTTTGATGTCATGCCTAAGAACTCTTTATTCAGGATTATAAAGTTTCTATTTTTAAAAAATAAATGTAAGCCAGGCGTGGTGGTGCACGCTTGTAATCCCAGCATTCGGGAGGCTGAGACCAGAGGATCTGGGTTCGCGGCCAGCCTCAGCTACCTAGTGAGGCACTCTGCAACTTAGTGAGACTCGGTTTCAAAAATAAAGAATAAAAAATAGGGCTGGGGGTGTAGCTCGGAGGTAGAATGCCCCTGAGTTCAATCCCCAGTACCGCAAAAAAATAAATAAATAAATAAAAATAAAAATAAAAAAATAAATGAATGTAAAAAAAAAATTGGAGGATAATTTTAGGTTTATAGAAAAGTTGCAGACAGTATTATTAATTCTGCAGCTTCCCCTGCTGTTCACAGTTTATCATGGTACATGTGCTAAAAGCAACTTTGGTACATTCTTGTTTGCTAAGCTTTATTTAACTAGTTTCCCACATATGTCCTGTCCTGCTCTGTTACAGGACCCAGTCCAGGATGCATTGCATTTACTCATCATGTCTCCTTAGTTTCTGCTCCAGGAAAGTTTCTCAGTTTTTTTTCTTGTTTTTTATCACATAGACAGTTTTGAGGCACTGGTCATGTATTTTGTAGAATTTTCCTCAGTTGGATTTGCTTGTGTTTTTCTTTTGACTCTACGGGGGTTAGGAGTTTTGGGAAAGAATGCCGTTCGGGTGAAATACCCTTTTTATCACATGATATCGGAGGGTACATGTTATCAGCATTATTTATTTATTTATTTATTTATTTTTGCGGTACTGGGGATGGAACCCAGGGGCATTCTACCTCCGAGCTATACCCCCAGCCCTATTTTTTATTCTTTATTTTGAAACCAAGTCTCACTAAGTTGCAGAGTGCCTCACTAAGCAGCTGAGGCTGGCCTTGAACCCAGATCCTCCGGTTTCAGCCTCCCCAATGCTGGGATTACAAGCGTGCGCCACCACGCCCGACTATCAGCATGATTTATTATTCTACCCCTGGCAATGCTCACTTTGATCATCTGGCTATCTCCTGAGTTTTATCCTAAAAGTTTAACATTTTATATTTAGAGCTGTTATACTTTTCAAGTTAATTTTTGTGTATGTATAAGGTTTAAGTCAGGATTCTTTTTTTATATGTAGATGTTCAATTGTTCCAACACTGTTGAAAAGAGTATTCTTTCCCTTGAACTTTTGAACCTTTCTCAAAAATCATTTGGCCTCTTTTATGTGGTTGTATGTGTGAATACTTTTGATTTCTGTAGTTTTATAGTAAGTCTTAAAATTGTATAGTGTGCACATTCCAACTTTATAATTGGTTTGTCTTTAAAAAAAAAAAATCCTGGGATTTTGATTAGAATTGTCTTAAGTCGTAGATCAGTTAGGGGAGAATTGACATCACTATTGTTAATTCTTCCATTTTATGAACATGATAGATCTTTACTACTAGTTAAGTCTTTCTTGATTTCTTTCATCAGTATCTTAGCTTTCAGCATACAGATTCTGTAAATGTTTTGTGAGATTTATACCTAATTATTCTCTTTTTTAAAGTAACTATTATAATGGTATTATTTAAAAATTTTTCATTTCCAGTTGCTCATTGCTAGTATTAAGAATATGAAGCCAGATGTAGTGGCCTACTCTTATAATCCCAGTACATGGGAGGCTGAAACAGGAGGATGGCAGGTTTGCAGCCAGCTTCAGCTACTTAGTGAGATCCTCCTCAACTTAGTGAACCCTGTTTCAAAATAAAGAGTAAAATAAGGCTAGGGGTGTAGCCTTATTGATCTGTGTTCTTCAGGCTTTGGTATTAGAGTAATACCAAAGAATAGAGGTAGAATGTCCTTCTGGGTTCAGTACCCAGTATTGAAAAAAAAAGAATATGACCAATTTTTATATGTGTACTTTGTATCCTATGACCTTGCTAAATTCAATTGTTAGTTCTGGATGGAATTTTGCAGTTTCTTTGAGGTTTTCCATGTAAACAATCCTGTTGTGCATCTTATTTTCCACTTCTGTATCTCCCTCTCCCCCTACCCTCACCCCTTCCTTTTAACACTGGCTTGATCTTCCAGTAAAATATTGAATAGGGATGGTGAGATTGGATGTCTTGCCTTATTCCTGATCTCAGGGGAAAACAATCTTACCATTAAGGATGATGTTAGCTATTGCTTTTCATAGACTTTATCAGATCGAGATGTGATTCTTTTGATTTTTTTAATCTGGTGATTACATTAATTTATGTGTTTAATCAACTTTACATTCTCAAGATAAACCCCATTTCTTCATGGTATAATTATATTTGTGTACACACACACATACACACATGTAGATTAGATATGCTAGTATTTTTTGTGGATCCTTTATCTATGTTCATGAGGAATATTGATCTGTATTCTTCAGGCTTTGGTATTAGAGTAATATTATATAATTCTAATGTGCGTTGAAAGTGTTCTGTTTCCTGAAGGAAATTGTGCAAAATTGATGTTGTGCAAAATTGATGTTATCTTCTTTAATTGTTTGGTAGAACTTACCATTGAAAATACCTAATCCTGGACTTCTTATTTTATCGAGGTAGATCTTATAAGAGTCTAGGTTTTAAGCAGGTTGCAATTCCAGTGCTCCCTGCCACCCCTATTTCTGAGGGGGCATTCAAAACTGATTTGGATTGATGGAAAATCTGTGCACAAACACTTGAATAAACTTAAAGGACACAGAAGGAAGCTCATATGTTTAGGTTATAGTAGAAAGATTGTTGATCTGTCTAAAAGACATGTAGCTTCCTAGTTCTCCTGCCTTATAAGCAAGAGCACAGTCATGAATGATAATATCCGAATGATATTATGCTTCTGGAAGCACAGTTTTCAGGCCTACCCTTAAATATTTATTATAGTTTGGCTTGGTGGTACATGCTTATAATTCCAGTACTTGGAAGGCTGAGACAGTTCGAAGCCAGTCTCAGCAACTTAGACACTCAGGAATTTACTGAGACCCTGTTTGAAAACAAAAAATAAAATATATCTGGAGGTGTAGTTCAGAGGTAGAATGCTCCTGGATTCAATCCCCAGTACCACACACACAAAAACAATTTTTATTATGAGGTTGGAACATTCTTGGACATGACCTATCCTGACCATGTGCCAGAAACCACCTTCCCTGGGCTGAATATAGCTCATCTATCTCAGAGTTACAAAATTCATATTATGACTACTAGGCTAAAATACATGGTATGCTAAGATATAAACAGACTTTTCTTCCATCATTCTCAGTATCCTTAGTCAATTTTTCTGACAGCTTAGTCAATTTTTCTGACATCTCTGTGAGTCATAGCAACAGGCATTTAAGAGCCCAAAGTCTTACCCTGTAAAATCCCAATTCCCAGTTCCTAGCTATCATGGCCCACAGCCAGAGCTGCTAGGAATTCTCTGGGATTCTTCAGAATCCCTTGCATGCTCATTTCTGCCATTCAGTTCCCTCCCTGTTTCTGCCACCTATACTTATTTTTATATTTTTTAGTTTCATTTTTTCTACTGAGTAACTGCCAAATTAGCTCTTAGGCTTGTTTAACTTTTAAAGGGTGTTTGATCAGTTTTATGGTCTAGGTAATGTGATTGATCTTAATGATGTGATTACTTTCAAGTTCAGCTTTGTATATTTAAAGCATTGTCATATTTGTTCAGGTACTTTTGAGTGTTTTCAGGGAAGGAAGGTCTGTGTCATGTCAGTCTCCTGTTACTATATATAGATTGACCCTGTCAAAATGAGATAAGACTATTATTTAATGAACTTACACTTTCAAATCATTCTCTTTTGTGTGCATGTGTGAATACTTGCTTCACACATGCTAAGTAAGTATTCTACCACGAGGTACATCCCTGGCCTCAAATCGAACCCTAGAAAGTAGAATTTTGGCATTTATGTCAAATTTTCAATTTTGGTAATTGAAGTTTATCTATTGGCCTATACCTATTTTGATATCTTCTAGTTTCAGTTTTTATGTCCAGTACTTGCCAGATTAGCTCTTAAGTTTTTAAAAGGTGTTTGTAAAAAGTCCTTTAAAGGATATGTGGGCATGGCAAGTTTTGTGATCTAGGTAAGGTAATTGATGAAATTTATTCTCTTGATTGGTATTTCTAATAATAATATAGTCTTGGAAATGACACAGACTTTAGCCTTAGCAAAAATGTATGCACAATTGTAAATTCATAAGATCTCTTCTGAAGGGAGACATTAATAGCAAGGTCTGATAGGACAATGAACTCCCCTATTCCTGCCACTAGAGATGTCTACATTCTAAATCTTAGAACCCATGAATATAGATTAAGTGGCAAGAAGAAATTAAGGGAGCAGGTGGAATCAAGGTTGCTTCTGACCTTAAGATAGGGAGATTTATTACGGATTATGAAGGTGGACCCAATATAGTTGCAAGAATTCTTAAAAATGGAAAGAAGAAAGTCAGTGTCAACAACACAGCCTGGTGTTGCTGGCTTTGAAGATTGAAGAAGAGGGGCATAAGGCCAGGAATGGTGATAGTCTCTAGTACCTGGGAAAGGAAAGGAATGGATTCTCCCTTAGAGAATCTCAAATTCATCCAGAGGTGGTATATTTGAAGGATTACAGAAATTGTCCAAAGAGGAGAGAAGAAACTTTTTTTTTTTTGAGAAAGGGAACATATCAGAGATCTATGGGTTGGCATCAAGTGTCCTAAAGCATACATCTAATGGGAATCCCAGGTGAAGAAAAAGAAAAGGGCAGAAAAAGGGTTGGATTTTTCTCTAGAACCTCCAGAAGGGACACAGGACAATCTTGATGATAGTTTGATTTTTAGCTTGATGAGAAGCATGTCAGATTTCTGACCTGTAGAACTATAAGTTAATTTGTGTTGTGTTTGTGGCAATTTGTTATAGTAGCAGCATTAAAGCATAAAATCCTTAGATGCCTGGGGAGGCTCTTCTAGTAGAAAAGTGCTGAAAGAACAGCTGAGTCAAAGAGGAAAAATTTTGTCTCTGAATTTGCCTTTGTCCAGTTTTGTCTTTAGACCTTCAACTTCAGTCACTCTTTTGCCACCACAAAAGCACAACAGTAACAGTATAAGGAACAGTGTACAGTCTTGTGAACCATATAGCTGAATAATTATTATGGCCTTTTAAAAATACTCATTTTTAAGCCGGGTGTGGTGGCGCACGCTTGTAATCCCAGCATTCGGGAGGCTGAGACCGGAGGATCCGGGTTCGTGGCCAGCCTCAGCTACTTAGTGAGGCACTCCACAACTTAGTGAGACCCTGTTTCAAAATAAAGAATAAAAAAAAAAATAGGGCTGGGGGTGTAGCTCGGAGGTAGAGTGCCCCTGAGTTCAATCCCTAGTACCGCAAAAAAAAAACAACAAAAAACAAAAACAAACTCATTTTTGTGATTACTATGCAGAGAACTTCTGGTAATGATAGCTGGCATAATGATGCTCTTCTGGCATAGAGTAGTTGGCTATTAAAAAAAAAGGTGTACAACTGAACAGAATCGTTTAAAATCAACCATTTCTGGCCCCTATCCTGGAGCTGTTTCTACTGCCTATTCTCTTTATTCTCTTTATAATCTGTGTTAGTGAGAACTGTAGCTTTCCAGTCTATGTACCACCACACCCATGAAAACCACCTTGATTCTGGGTAGGGAACAAAAACTTGTGGCTTTGCCAACTAAAAATGATAGACTGAGTTGTAATAGATGAGAAAAACCTGTACCTTTGCTAGGCTAAGGTTATAGTCCCAATTCAAGGCAAGTGGATCAGTAAGAAATTTCATGGGGAGATCCTATGTGAAAACCATAGAAGGGATGATATACACTTTCTGCACATCCCTGGATAACAGGAAACAACACTTGTACAAAGAGACCCAAGAAGCCAAAACATAAAACTGGTTGTGGCTTTGAATGAGTTCCCTAACCCACACTCAGATCAGTTAGCAGAACTGAAAGTGAGCCTGTTGGGCTCAGGTGTTGGGCACCATCTATGTCCCAATTACAGGCTTATCACTAAGCTCTACAGCCAAGGAGTAGCCCCTAGGGAGCCAGGCAAGAAGATAAAAGTAAAACTAAAACAACTGAATAGAGACATCAGAGGCTGCACACTTGGGGAAACAGTTTCTGTACTTTACTAAATATAAACAAATAAAACCAAAAACCCTCAGAAAAGTTAAACAGAATCTGATTTTGTTACCATATTATCTCAGTGTACATTTTTCAACTACAAATTATTACCTAATGTTCACTGAAACAGAAAAGAGATACCCATAACTGGAGAAAAGCAGTCAATAGAAACTGACTAAGTGGCCAGGCATGGTGGCACATGGTTGTAATCCCAGTACTTGGGAGGCTGAGACTGGAGGATCTGGGTTTGCGGCCAGCCTCAGCTACTTAGTGAGGCCCTCCACAACTCAGAGAGACCCTGCTTCAAATTAAAGAATAAAAAATTGGCCGGGCATGGTGGCGCACGCTTGTAATCCCAGCATTTGGGAGGCTGAGACTGGAGGATCCAGGTTCAAGGCCAGCCTCAGCTACTTAATGAGGCACTCCTCAACTTAGTGAGACCCTGTTTCAAAATAAAGAATAAAAAATTGGGCTGGGGATGTAGCTCAGAGGTAGAATGCCCCTGGGTTCCACATCCCCAGTACTACAAAACAACAACAAAAATCTAAGGAAGAAGGCTGATTACTCCAGGTTGGTAGGTAGTCAAAGATTTATTCAGGGGAAACTTACGTATGAGGCAGTCTTAGTGACAGTAAGAGCAAGTATATCTCCCACTTAAACTGCATGCCAGTTTAGTCTTTTGTGCTTTGAAAAAAAAGGGGGGAAGGAAAAGAAGTCACTGACAGTGTGTTAAGGTATCTGGTTGCTTGCATAGTCTACTTTATGCTAAAAGGGCTTACTTAGGTTCCCTACAATCTGGTCAGTATTCCTTAAGGAGACAGAGGAATAATCCCCCATTTGCTGGGTCTTTGCTGACACCTTTTTTTTTTTAAGTTTATTGAGATCACTTCCTGATTAGGTACCCAGAACACATTTTCACAACCATGGGCCCAGATACTGGATTTAAAGCAATTATTATAAGCATGTTCAAAGTACTAAAGGAAACGGTGTTGAGATAATTAAAAAGGTACTAACAATCAGTTAAATAGGAAATCTCAATAATTACAAACTATTGAAAAAAAAAAATGGAGCCAGGCATGGTGGTGCATGCCTGTAATCCCAGTACTTGGGAGGCTGGGACAGGAGGATTGCAGGTTCAGCAACCTATTGAGATCCTGTTTCCAAATTAAACTTTAGTGCTGAGGGTATAGCTCATAGGTAGAATGCCCCTGGGTTCAATCCCTAGCACCACAAAAATAAATAAATAAATAAATAAAATAAGGAAATGCTAGAGTTAAAAAGTATAACTGAAATAAACTTTCATCAGATGAGCTAAAGAGCAGAGCTGAGATGTTAGGAAGAATTGGCATAATTAAAAGGCCACCAGAAATTTTCCAATCCAATACTCTCTACTATGTTCTGACATAGCAAGAATGCCCACACCCAATGCTGGCACCTTAATATTGTACCAATGCTGGCACCTTAATATTGTACTTCATATCTTGAATTGTGAGAAATAAATCTCTGTTCTTTACAAAGTACCAGTCTCAGGTATTCTGTTGTAGCAACATAAAATGGACCTAAAAAATCAGTTTCAATGAAGTGAAATGTTGCTAAAACAAATACCTGAAAATATGGAAATGACTTTAATTGCATAATGTGTAGAGGCTGGAAGAATTTGGAGGAACAGGCTAGAAAAGCCTATATTGCCATAAACAGAATATTAAGAGAGATTTTGGGCTGAAAAGAAGAGAAGACTTGGTAAACTCTGGAATTTCTTAGAAATTACTTAATGTGGTCATAATCAGAATGTCAATAGAAAAAAGGCCATTTGATGAAGCCTCAGATGGAAAATATATGGAAACTGGAGTAAATAGTCATCCTTGTTATCTAATTGCAAAGAGATTTGCAGACTCGTGTCTGTGTCCTACGACTTTATGGAAGGTGTAATTTAAATGACAAACTAGGATATTGGTGGAAGAAATTTCTAAGCAGCAAAGCCAGGCTGTTACATGGCTACTTTTAACTGCATAGTGAGATACAAGAGTTTTTTTGTGTGTGGATTTAAGTTTTCAACTCCTTTGGTAAATAAATACTAAGGAATGTGATCATTTGATAAGAGTATGTTTAGTTTTGTGACAACATGCCAAAATGTCTTCCAAAGTGACTATACCATTTTGCATTTCCCTTAGCAATGAATAAAAATTCCAGTTGTGCCAGGTATGGTGGTGCACATCTGTAATCCCAGTACTTGGAGGCTGAGACAGAAGGATCCACAGGTTCGAGGCCAGCCTCAGCAGTTTAGTGAGATTCTCAGTAAGCAAGCAAGACTCCTTTCAAAAACAAAAAAATTAAAAAGGGCTGGGGATCTTCAGAAGTAAAACGCCAGTGGGTTCAATCCCTAGTAACATCAAAAAATGCTTTTTATCTAGTTGCCATCATTTGGTTTTAGTAGGGTTCTAGATTTTGAGCATTCTGATAGGTATATACTTTTATGTTCTTACTGTTCTTATTTGCAATCTGTATCTTCTTTGGTGAGGTCTGTTTAAAGTTTTTAGTCTTTTTTATTTTTTTCTTCAGTACCTCTGAGCTACTGAAACAGGGTCTCACTAGGTTGCTGAAAATCTCGCTATGTTGCTAGGGGTATCCTTCAACCTGCAATTCTCCTGTCTTAGCCTTCTGAGTATTAGGATTACAGGTGTATGCCACTACACCTCGCTGTGACTTATTATTATTTTTTAAATTATTTACAGTGGGCTCAGTAAAACCCTCAGCAACTTAGCAAGAGTCTCTCTTTCAAAATAAATAACAGAAAAGGGCTAAGTGTAGCTTGGAGGTAAAACCACACTGAGTTCAATCCCTACCCCCCCCACACACAAATACACACACATTATTTAATATAATAATAATATCAGGATTATTTCTTGAGAATATTCATTAAAATAATTCACAATTCTACATGTCTAGAAACTAAAATAAATTAGGCAAGCAAGCAATGCCTTTCCTAAGTCATTTTCTTTATTTAAAACTTTTATTATTAAAGAGCCAGGCATGGTGGCACATGCTTGCAATCCCAGCATTTGGGAGGCTGAGACCAGAGGATCCGAGTTGGAGGCTAGTCTCAGCTACTTAGTGAGGCCCTCCACAACTTAGTGAGACCCTGTTTCAAAATAAAGAATAAAAAATAGGGCTGGGGGTATAGCTGGGAGGTAGAATGCCCCTGAGTTCAACTCCCAGTACCGCAAAAAAAGCCCCCAAAACTTTTTTTTTTATTATTATTATTATTATTATTATTATTATTATTATTATTATTATTATTTTGTGGTACTGGGGATTGAACTCAGGGGCATTCTACCTCCGAGCTACACCCCCAGCCCTATTTTTTATTCTTTATTTTGAAACAGGGTCTCACTAAGTTGTGGAGTTCCGCACTAGGTAGCTGAGGCTGGCCGCGAACCCGGATCCTCCGGTCTCAGCCTCCCGCATGCTGGGATTACAAGCATGCGCCACCACGCCCGGCTCAAAAACTTTTATTATTAAAGGACATTGAGGAGTGGCTAGCAGATGAATCTTCAGTACGCAAGAAAAATCAAATCACCAACTTGACCATAACAGTTTTTTTAGTTTGGCAGCAAATTATTGACTTTAAATGAGTTGACAACTAAGAAGTTTTCATAAACATAGATACCATAGTAAAAATAAGTCATTTTCTGATAATTTTGTTGCTCATGTCTAATATGTGTTATGGAGTAAACAAATACAAGAACTCCTTCATTTGGATACTTCGTGACCATGTTCTCACTTTTAGACAGCACATGTACCTCATGACTGATAATGATTTTCCTGCCATTTAGGTGCTCTATCACACTTTG
This sequence comes from Graphiurus murinus, assembly GCA_004027655.1. Lineage (NCBI taxonomy): Eukaryota > Metazoa > Chordata > Mammalia > Rodentia > Gliridae > Graphiurus > Graphiurus murinus. The sequence continues at coordinate 11,145 of PVLC010037843.1, forward strand.
CTTTCCACATCCATGGTCCCAATGCTGTCAAAGAAGATTTCAGTGATTTTTTTTTCTTTTATGATACATACTAACTTTTAAGGCAAAAATGGTATTTAATGATCTCTCCTTTGCGATTTCAGCAAATTGTTCCTTTTTTTTTTTTGCGGTACTGGAGATTGAACTTAGGGGCATTCTACCTCCCAGCTATACCCCCAGCCCTATTTTTTATTCTTTATTTTGAAACAGGGTCTCACTAAGTTGCGGAGTGCCTTACTAGGTAGCTGAGGCTGGCCAAGAACCCGGATCCTCCGGTCTCAGCCTCCCAAATGCTGGGATTACAAGCGTGCGCCACCACGCCTGGCTCAAAGTGTTCCTACTTTTTAAAGAACATAGATGAGTTAATAAGTAGATGATGGAAGTTCTTCTTAAAGAAAAATCAGAATGTTGGGTTCATTTGCCAGGGAAGTGGAAGAGAAAACAACTGTAGTGCAAATCTGAAATTTGGTCAGTTCTTTTCCCGATACCTCCCCTTTCCCTTTCCTCCTCTTTGCCCTGGTCCCTTTCCTTTATTCTCCTGATCTCCTATTTTCATGAGAATTTCCCTTCCCTGCCCCCCCTCCTTTCTGTTTTTCCTTCTGAGTCTGGCTTATTTAACGCAGTGATTTTTTTCTTCAAGGTATGGCCTGCGTGAGTTTGTGGTGATTGCCCCTGCTGCACACAGCGATGCAGTCCTCAGCGAATCTAAGTGCAACCTTCTTCTGAGTTCTGTTTCTGTTGCTTTGGGAAACACTGGCTGGTAGGTACCAGTAGCTGGTCCACTGGTAGGTGGACATTTTGACAAACATAGACAATAAGCTAAAAACTACTTTTAGTGATAATTTATGAAGGTAAATGGTTATTAAATGTTACATTTTTAGCATAGTAAGGAACTTAATACGTATACTTGCATTTTGTTATACTGAAATTTGGTATATAAAGATAAAATTAATAAAACCTTTCTGGAAGTCAGTTCTAAAGAGAATCTTTTTGAAATATTCAATGTATATTTGAAGTGAAGAATAAGTTGTATTATTTTTGTGCTTTGCCTTAAAATTTTTAGTTTATTGTACTACAATATCTAGTTTTAAAAATTGAGGAATTTTAGACCTTTTTAGGTTCTTTTTTTTTTTTTTAGATTAACATTGTATAAACTATTTTTTTTTATTGGTACATTGTAATATATCGTGATGAAACTTGGGATGATAGAGGCATACGTGCACACAGCACTTGTTGAGCCCTCTCCTAGTTCCCACCCCATTCCTAATCCTTTCCAACCTCCCGTGTACAACACTGTGATTGGCATTGATAAATTTGTGTATGTACATCATGTCCACTGAAGTGTTTCCCTTTTCAAGTCTTCTTTTTCCCTCCCATCTCCCTCAGTTAGGTTCCCTCCCTCACTCCACTGAGGTGTTTCCTTTGTCTGGAATTTTACTCAGCCATAAAGAAAAACAAAATTATGTCATTTGCAGGGAAATGGATGGAACTAGAGAATATTATAGTAAGTGAGATTTGTCAGTCACAAAAAGTGAGAAGTCGGATATTTTCCCTCATATATGGAAGCTAGGGAGAAATTAGGACACAAGAGGGACTCTAGACAGAGGAGAAGACATTTTTTATAGTAACTTTTCAAAAATAATAATAATAATTGTTATTATTATTGTGTGCGTGTAGTACTGGGAATTGAACCTAGAGGCATTCTAATTCCTAGCTACACCCCCCAGTCCTATTTTTTATTCTTTATTTTGAAATAGGAGGGCCTCACTAAGTAGCTGAGGCTGGCCGCAAACCTGCAATCCTCCTGTCTCAGCCTTCCAGGTACTGGGATTACAAATGTGTGCTACCACGCCTGGCTTCAAAAGTTATTTTAAGTAATCTTAGAGCCTATTCTTAAATGTAAATATTTAAGAACATGTAATTTGCTTAATCACTATTCTGCTATTTTAAGTTGTATTTCATTTGCTTATCAATTATACCAAGAGACTCTAAATGTAAACCTACCAAGGAAAAATTAATGTATTAGAATATGTATATTTATATATAATATATAAATATGTAAAATATATATTTATATTGTATATTTACAATATATATTCATTGTGTGTGTGTGTGTGTGTATATATATATATATATATATATATATATATATATCTTGTATATTGTATATTACTGCTGGGCATGGTGGCGCACGCTTGTAATCCCAGTGCTTGGGAGGCTGAAACCGGAGGATCTGGGCTCACTGCCAGCCTCAGCTACTTAGGTCTTCTGCAACTTAGTGAGACCTTGTTTCACTAAGAATAAAAAATAGGACTGGGGCTGTAGCTCCAGTTGATTCACTGGGATTAAACTCACAGCCAGTAGCACTATATGTTATGCCTGAATGAAGCTTACTTAACACATGTATTTTGTCTATAAGATGTATCACAGCCTTTTTGTACTTAGGAACATTACCTTCAGAACTATGCTTGGGGGCTATTTACAAGAATGAAATCACCAACAAAAAGCACAAAAGTGCAAAAAATTGTTAGCACTAAGTAGATGATGAAAAGGACACTTGTTTACCGTCTGAGAGTTGAAAGAAGAAGGCAGAGCATTACCATATTTGAATTCAGCTGGAAACATGAATGTTGGTGACTCAAAATTTTGGTGCTGTCAACATGTCTGCAGATGACTGAATGTATTATAAGTTTTGATTTTGTAGTTAAAAATAAATTTAGTGAGTAGACTAATTTGCAAATATGGGAGTCTATGAATGGTGATAATCAATTCTATCTTTAAATAATAAAGCAAGAAATATTTTACCACAAAATTGGCTTAATTTTTATTGTTTAATACTTGTGAATCACATTTTATTATGAATTTAGAAAGACTAATGTGATATAATCACTGTTACTAAAGACATTTTTCATGCTACTGTACTATGACTATCCATTCTTAAATAGATAATTTTCTGACTATAGTGCCCCTAGATGATAGTTTCCTCAGTTTATTAGCATGAAGAGAAAAGGAACTAAGAGTATCTGTGTAAATGAGTATCTGTCTGTGTTTTGGAGGTGTTCCTTGTTTGGTACTTTTAAATATTTTAGATTAAAATAACATAGGAAAACATTGAAGTTTAGGAGTTTTTTCAATGTTTAATGAACTTACATTCTATTCCTATTTGACCATGTCCTTCAGTCAGGTACCACTCTTTGTGCAAATTCATCACAAGTGGAGAAGAATGTATGTGGGAGAATGTCAAGGTCCTGGTGTCCGAACTGATTTTGAAATGGTTCATCTTCGAAAAGTGCCAAATCAATACACTCACTTATCGGGTCTGCTGGATATTTTCAAATCAAAGATTGTGAGTTGACATTGATACTGTCAGTTTTATTTTGGATTCTGATCAAAGTAGTGATTTGGCATTTGAGTATATAGAAACATTTCTCTATAATAACAATAGTGTAATTGATAGAAAAAAACTGTACTTGATTAAATTCATTAAGTACCTTTAAAGAAACAAAATATCAATCTGGGTGTTGTGGCACATACTTGTAATCCCGGTACTTGGGAGGCTGAGACAGGAGGATCATAGTTTCACGGCCAGCCTCAGCTGTTTAGTGAGGCCCTCTACAACTTAGTGAGACCCTATTTCAAAATAAAGAATAAAAAATAGGGCTGGGGTGTAGCTCAGAGGTAGAATGCTCCTGGGTTCAATCTCCAGTACTGCAAAAAAAAAAAAAAAATTCCAATTAGGAATTGGTTGGTTTTATTTGTTCAGTCTGTTAACATTTATCGGCTGTATTCTTCTCCTTACCCTCTAAGAGCCATGTTGCCAGTCTCTCCAACTCAGTGGGCTTTAGGTAGCTGCTTATTTAGTGCATTGACCATGAATTTCCTTTGGGTTCTGAATTGTTCTTTTTCCCCCAG
>PVLC010037844.1:0-15077 GCA_004027655.1 Graphiurus murinus
AAGCACATGATGTACCTACACAATCATATCAAGGTCACTCACTGAAGTGAACCTTAGGGGGAGGGAGGGGGAGGGAATGGGGAGGGAATCGGGGAAGGGGTCAAATGAGAATTGTGTGCAAATATGTTGTTAACAATCTGTACTTAACAAAGATGTATGCTATATTGCACGAATTACTACAATAAAAATTAAAAAAAAATCAGCAAAAGACAATGTATTTGGTTTATCAAATATGTTTTTATATATGTCACTAAGAATAGAACCACCATCTGAACTCCCCCAAGGCAGAGAAACTCATCCACAAAGCAGATGAGGTAACTCTGAGTGAGAGGTGGTCCATAGCTGGGGCCACAGAGACCCAAGGAACTGTGTAATGGTGGGTTATGATTAAGAGGAATTATTTAGAGGACTTTCTAAGAGTCACATTTAATGCTTTGATTCTACATATAAAACAATTAAGTTCTTAAGATATTGATCTGTTCTTGGAAAAATGTTACAAAAACTAGCCTAGAAAGTAAAAATATATATTTTTTTTATTAAGGCAATATGCTATGTTTTCTTTAAAACAATAATTTATTTTGTTTTTCTTTTGTTTTTGCTTTAGGAAAAATTTACTAAGACTAAGCTTGAATGCCGGGAGCCAGCCCTCAAAGAAGCGGTAGAGCCTGGGGGGTCCCTCGTTAGGTGGGGATCGAGACGAGGTCGAGAGCGAGTGAGAGTATACTTACACACCATGTATGTTAAGAGGCATCCGTTTTAATTCATCTCATGAGTGATATTTATGCTCATTACAACAAGGTATACAAAAAAAGGAATTTTTACAGCCTTGTTTTTCCTGGAGCTAAGTGGGTACATTTTTAACTGGAAAGGCTATTTCCTATAGTGTTTCCTAAGATTAGGGGAGCAGCGGAAAGAATACAAAAGTGTAAATGAATTATTCTTTTAGTAGAGAGCAGTGGAAGCAAAGGAAAAGCAGGGGGTAACGGTTAAAGCGAAGAGGAACTATTTGAGTGATGATTTTGATAGGATGTTCTATAATCCCTTGCATATGGGTATTAGTCAATAGATTTACAGAGACAACCAATATTGGACAGCCTCCACCCTCAAACAGGACAATGTTTTTCTACTTGCAGACATAGATCATCAAAGTGAGCTCATGTCAACAGAATTAGAAGAAAAGAATAGAAGTGTATAAGAGAAGTGAGGAAAATTATAAGAAAGGAAAGAAATCTTTTCTATCAAAGTTATAAAATCACATAGAAACTGGCAAGCCTTTATTTTATAACTGTAGTTTAGGTATCTGTTTTGTAACTTTTGTACACATATCTATATATTCCATTCCAAGATGTACTGATTTTGTGTAATAAACCTATTGGTGATTATTAATACTGTTCCCTAAACTTATAAAGGGTCCAGAGCTTCTTTGATTTTTGTCACTGATGTTAACCTACATAGATTTGTAGTTATAGTTATCTTACTGAGCCATAGATCCTAAATTTCAATTCAATAGCAAAATTAACATATATGCTAACTCCTATGCAATTGTGATATTAAGTATTGTTGGCTTTTTTTGTAAGTTAAATGTATTCGTGTTTCCTATGTATCATACTTATTCAAAGGTACAAATTGGATGTGTTTTGTTCCTGATTTTTTTTCTTATAAAACTGTGTAACTATTGTCTGTTAATATTCAACAGAAATACAACCCCCAGTGTTTTAAGATGGTAGCCATCACCTGCAGGACAGCTTAAAAGATCAGTGAAACTTCCCATCTGGGTGTTCAACAGCAAAGTCTTAGAGAACAATCAGGAAATAAAAGGTCTCAGAAGAAAAGCCAATATTTTGGTTCTCATCATTTAAGGTCAAATAGAACCTGGGGAAAGATGGTACCCTGAAACTTTCTGATAATCCATCTGATCTCCTGAAACAGGGGGATTATAAAAGTCTCAGAGATTGGAAGACCTCACCACATATTCTGCAAAAAGGAGGATATTTGGAGAGGGATATGTCCCCTATATCTCAAGGGAAGTCAAATGATGAGCAAAACCATGACCTGTCATGGCAGATGGCACAACTGGTAGAGGAAGAATCTCATAAAATCTCTAAAAGTAACCCTGAAGAGCCTTTATTGATCTTAACAGCAAAGAGCTGCCTACTTGGTCTTGAATATCCAACAATAAAGTATAACCAAAAATAAATGTGCTATTCAGGGGTATAAAGATATATGTCACTGATACCCAAAACTTCTCTCCAACAAGTCCTCGTATGATGCTATAAAACTAAACTTACTCAAGAGGAGTAAGTTTTCCTCTTGAGGTTTTGCAGTTCTAGGACCACTGGAAACCTAAAGAAACAACAAATGCTTGATTTACAGATGACCCTGCCAAATATGTGCAAACAACAGACAGTCATACAGGTTTGTTTCTGGGTAACCTATACTAATACATTATTTATTAAAAAATTAAAGAGGAATACATTAATATCAAATAGAAAATAATGTGCTGTAGGGTATAGAGACACAGAAAATCTTGTCATAAACAACGGCAACATAGAAATGACAGAAAAGGTAATAGAAATTAACAATAAAGCCTACATTAGTAGACACTGCATTTCCTCTCAATCTCAGGTCTAGTAAAGCTTAATTTGAGGTAGAAGTGGGACACATTAAAACACAAAATCAGATCATTCTACAATGGTAAAGACATTGTTAGAATTTTCAGAAGGCTGTGAGTGGGTGAATAATCAAATCAATGTCCTTTGCTCAATAGTCATATGCTACGCTAAGCTCAATATGAAAGGATTGGCCATTCACTCATACACTACTCTGTGTGCAGAAATCCAGGTGTATTTGTGCATCATGTATCATGGCTCTTGCAGAGTACCACAAGGTAAACAAATGTTTTGTATTTTATCCAGGGAAGTGAACATGGAAGCATATCTTTTTCATTGTAGAACAGTGGAAGAATTGGCTGTGAGTCCCTTAAAATCCCTTCTAAGTCATCAACATAAAGACTTATTTTGCATTTGGTGACTTAAACTATAACTCAAACTGTTGCTATTAAGGCATGAAGGCAGTTTATAAAATATGAACTAAAAAAAAAAGTTTTTTTGCTGCATAATAAGTACTGGAAATGATAGCTGATGGCCTTATCTATTTAACTGTGAATAGCCCTGCATGATACTAAATGTTAAGGTAATGCAGTCACTTAACTACACTTTGAACAAAATTTATTATTGATGAGCATCTTTAAATATCAAAATAGACCCATTTAAAATTAACTCTTATAATGCAAAGCAAAATGATTTATATGATAAAAAAGTTTTGCTGTAAAGAACTCTAAATTTGCTAGTAGGCATTTTAAGGTACTAAAAATGATTTATGGAGGAAATATGAACTTGGAAGCAGTGATAATGATTTGGTAAGGACATACCAGGGTAATGTTCATTTTAAACAAAGGTATATATGATATGCCAGGATTTTTAAGAGTAACAGAACTAATACTATATGTATATACATACGATTATAAAAGGGGATTAATTGGCTTACATAATCAAACTATATAATCCCACGATGACTGTCTGCAGGCTGGAGAATAGAGGGAACCAGTAACTGCTCACTCCAAGAAGCTGGAACCTCAGAACAAGAGAGATCAATGATGCAGTTACAGCCCCAAACTGAAAGTCTGAAAAGTCCCTGGAGAATCGCTGGGAAGAGTCCACATTGGAAGAACAAAAAAGCTGGAATTCAGTATCCATGGGAAAGAGCAGCAGAAAAAGAGGCGCATGCTCAAAAAGAATTGGATTTGCATTTACTCAGCCATCAGAAATAAAGAAAGAAAAAAAAAAGAAAGAAAGAAACAAAACAAAAGACAGAAAAGAGGGATTATAATACTCTAAAAATGAATAATGAAAGCTGAAAAATGAAAGTGAAATGTGATCTTTATCATTTAAGCATGATTGTATTGCTCAATAAATTATAGTAACAGGTGTTGGAAATACTACTTGAAAGATCTGGAGGCATTTCTTGTTCCTTATCTATATTTAAATGTTGCCTATCTCAGAAAAATGGATTTACCTCTCTAACTACAGCATAGAAAAATCACAAAATTAGTAAAGTAAAAAGGAAAGTGACAGTCAATTATCTACTTAATTGTTTTTGAGAAATCACTAAATGATGCTTTAATTAAACAACAATAAGGTAAATTAGCATTGCAAAATAATTATTTTTTATTAAAGCTACAAAATATACACAGTCAAAACATGATAAGCAAAGGACCAAAAAAACCCCAAATTTAATAAAAAATACATTACTACAGGGAGGAGGGGTACCAAGTGCTATGCTGCACATGTATGTCAATGTCAACATGATTTACATTATGATGTAAGACTGTAATGCACCAATAAACAATAAAAGCACATAAAAATAATTGATTAATCTGAAGCTTCACATGAAAATAATATAAAATATAGAATACTTAGGTCATAGTGAACATATATTTAGTTAAATTTTAAAAAATAGATATTTGTAATTTATATAATTGTTATGTCTGGAATATATTTTCTTGATCCATGCACTTATTATTTAGAAAGAAATTAATTTTTTTCATTAATTTTGGACTACTGAATGCCTTTATATTTTGAAACTGAATGCATAAAATGTTTTAGAGAAGAGAGTAAAATTTCCACTTAAAAATTATTTAAATTTTATTTTTCAAATTTGTTATATCATAATGATACAAATATACATGTTTTATCTAATAATAGTCTTTGGAGATTATGTATATTAACCCAATTACACTGAAATTGAATGAATTTTTCCCAACATTTCTATGTGGTCTTCTTTTCAAAAATGCTACGAATCTGCTTTTGCATTTTCTTTTATCTTCCTGGCAATATCACTAGAAGGATTAATAGACAAGTTCATAACAAGCCATGCTATTCTACCAACACTGAGCAGTTTGACCCTTGTCTTCTTCATTGCCTGTGATGTACTTTTTCTGTCATGATAATTTAAGACTAGCATTTAAAGTGTTTCTATTGTTTTTATTATTCTCAAAAATAAAATTGACAACCCTTATGATAATTACTAAATAAAAAGGAAAAAAAACTGGAATATTAGATTTAATACATTTTAGCAGTTCATTATATAAAAAAGGAAAATTCCTTTATCTTTAACTAACATGATACACTATAAGACAGAAAGGCTTTCTCACTCTGAATTATTTACAATGGGAACTAATTAAGTACTTTGTATGATTTACTGGTATAACTAGCTATCATTAAATTTATTGGCTCTACAGAAAATTTTAAGGTGTGAAAGCAAGAGGATAGAATTAACAATGTTACAAACTTCATATGAGAAAGGCCAACACATCTTTAAAGAAATCTTTATTATATTTTCTCTTTTACTGAATACTCTTTTAATATCCTTCTTTTTTTTTTAAAAAAAAAAAGCATTAGCTACTTAAGTTTTGGTTATTGGATATAGAAAGTTAAGAAGGATTTTTCCCATCTGAAATTTTTCATATTAATGACTTTAACTGACTCCATCAGAGTTGAGGAAGTAGCAAAGTAATACTAACTGAGGAAGATACTTCACACTTCAAAATTACTGTTATACTTTCTTAATAGATAATTGATGTATAGATAATTGTCATGCCTGCTACTTACTCTCAAATTGGTTACAACATAATACACATTCACAAGCATACACAAATACAGACACAGAGAAAAATGATAAATAAAATAAAAAATGTTAATTTTTTGATAAGCCAGGTGAAGGGTTAATAAGAGTTCATACAAGTATTCTAACTATTCTGTAATTTAAAATCATTTTAAATATTAAAATCTCAAATATATATTTGTTTAGTTGAAAGTAAAAATAAGTAAAATAATTAAAGAGATTTTCAAATATTTCTTTAATAATATTATAAGTAAGACACATTTTTTTCACTGTCACATCAACTCTTACACATATATTTGCAGGCAAAAGAAGTTACAGAAATAGATAACCCAGTCCAAATCACATGCAGGATAGTTTATCAAAAAATGACCAAAAAATCTTGATCTAAGTCAGTTGTCTCACAAATTAAGGTTTAACTATTATAAAAAATGTTAGAAATTTGCTTTTGACTTTATTTGTTAAATGTGAAAGTAGAGATGGAGAATTTCACCTAACTTTCTAGACACTGGTTATCAAAACTGAATTCAGGAGCTAAGTATATAATTTATATAAAACAACATAACCCTACATTAAAATTAGATTTTCCAGCATGTTTTTCCTATTGTTTTCTCAATGTTGAGAGCTTTTAACTTAAACTGGAATCATAGTGCCAACAATAAATATTTATTAATATAAAATATGTGTTCTCCCTGTGTATCTATAACCAAATCTTATATTACTGTCTTCATGAATCCATCTTTAGCACTGACAATCTTCTATGTGCTATTTTGTTTACAAAGAGCGTGTTGCCTGCCATGGCTCTTAAACTTGCTTTTCTGTTTCCTATGATTTTTTTTTTCCTTCTAGACATTGACAGTGCTTTCTTGCTTCATATTTTATCAGTTCTCTGTCCAAATGCCAAGTTCTTAATGAGGTATTCTCTGAGCACTCTTTCTAAAATATTGTCATTTTATGATCCATCTCTATTAATCAGCTGTATTACTCTTTGTACCAAAGAAGCACATTATGTTATCTTCTGTCCTTTCAAAGACAACTGGTGTTTCTGAGGGTTAAAAGTAAAGGAGACAATGTTCAACACCGACTTCAAATTGATGTCACCAATGTACTTTGCTTTTGTTAGCCTTTGAATGTTGTTCCATGTGTATATTATTTTGTTATTTCCCAGGACATCAAAAATAAAATACAATGACACTAATATTCTTTTTCTTGATTTTAGATCAATGCCTCCTTTTTGTAAAAATATTCTTAATCTTGAAGCTATGGTGAATCGCTACAATTTTTGGTAGGAATGGAATGAGAATGAGTAATGGAGAAAATAAGGAATAAATATGTGGGCTACCAGTGCTCCGGACTCTGGGCTATGCAGAATGATCCCAAAGATGTCCTTGTATTTGATGCTGTGTATTTCAGGAGAGGCTTGAGCTCTAGGGTTCTCTATGTCTTCCAAGACAGCAATGCCAGTCCCCCCATAAAGGGGTATTTAATATTTCTTACATCTGTGTGTGTGTGTGTGTGTGTTGTAATTATACACCATAGTAAGGTTCAGAGTAACAAATACATACATGCTTGCAGCATTCATTGTGTGCTTCCCTCCAGTTCCCAACCCACTTCCAATATCCCCATAGGTAATCTTTACATCAATACAGATAACTTCATGTATGAACAAAAGGTTATTTTTATAGTTTCCATTATCAAATCTCCCCTTTCTCCTCCCCAACACCTTCTCTGGATTCACCTCTCCCATTCTACTAGTCTCCCCTTTCCTTTTCTGAGATCCTCTTCATTTCCCAGTTTCCCTCTAGCTTCCACATAGGAGTGAAAACATGGCCTTTCACTTTCTGTGACTGGCTAATCTCACTAAGCACAACATTCTTGAGTCCCATCCATTTTCCTGCAAATGACATGATTTTTTTTATAGCTGAGAAAAATTCCACTGTGTATTTACACAATCATTTTGTAATCCATTAATCTGTTGGAGATCTAAGCTGGTTCCAAAGTTTGACTATCATGAATTGTGCTGATATAAACATGAAAATGCACGTATCTCTATAGTAATCTGACTTCAATTACTTTGGGAAGATCCCTATACAAATTGCAAAATCATAGCTGAGCACCATGGTACAGATCTATAATCCCAACATCTTGGAGGCTGAGGGAGGAGATAAATCACAAGATGGAGATGAGCCTAGGAAATTCAGTGAGAGCCTGTCTCAAAGTAAAAAATAAAGAGGTACAAGCAGCTAGGGATGTACTCAGTGGTAGAGCACTCCTGGGTGCAATCCCTGTAACACATGGGTGCACTCACACACTCAAACACACAGGTACATTCAAAATCTTGGAGTGACAAGATCGATACTAAGTTTTAAAAGATGTATGAACATGCTAATGTTAATTTTTGAATAGACAATTTCAAAATGTAATTATGCCTAGAGAAATAAATCACAAAAAGTTACAAATTAACACATCTCCCTACACATACACACACATACACATACATAATTATGGAAGGAACACTATTTTTAAAAATTCTGTAAAAACTGTGAAAGGCAATAATATTTGCAAAATGAGGATATTTGTGACATGTAATTTAGGCAGCTATACAAAATGCTAGGAGCTAGATTTTAGATAACCTAAATGTTTGATAAAGCGTGCATTGTCCCTGGTTGGATTTTCAGTTTCCACGACTGACTTGCATGCTTCTGCCAAATGTGAAATTGATCTCAGAATGTACATTTGGGTACTTTGAAATAGTTTGAAATCTATTTTAAACAAATGAGAAATTAAAAGACAATAAAATTTAAGAGAATTTGGCTCTTGTCTTTTCTATCACCTTCCATCAGATTCTGTTTGCCTAGTCTATCCTATGTTGTCAGGGTAAAATCCATTCTGCTTGGCTCTACCTAATTTGCTGATGAAATTGGAATCTGCTTTGTTCTGTTTCTATTGAATTAAAATAGGAAGAAATAATGGACTCTATTCACAGGCTCTGGGCTCTGCTTAAAATAGGACCACCTCAGTGGGCTCTCTGCCATACCTGGCTGCTTTGTCTCGGTTTTGCTTGACTGCGAGTTGGCTCTGCGGTGTATTTCTGCTTATCCAGCTTGTTTTGCTTGGTTGTTTTATGAATAAGCATCTGATTCTCTCTGTCTTTGCTTTATTGAAAAATCCTGCACTGCTTTAGGTTTTGCCAGCCAGAAGAGCAAAAGAAGATTGTATTGAAAGCAAAGGCTGAGAGGAAATTTGATCGCTCTAATGAATAAATAATGAAATTTATTTTAAATGATTCATGCATGCTTTGACAAATACTCCAAAGTGTATCTAATTGGGAAAAATTAATGTGTATTTAGTCAGACAATATGGTTCATGAGGTATTCTGTATTGAAATGTGTGGTCCAATTATGGTATGAGTTTCAAGATAGGACTCTGAATCACAATAGTGTGGACCCATTAACTCATGCTGTGATTATTTTCTCCAACTTAATGGGTGGTCTTCTGCAATTTCTCACTACTTGAAAATAACATGGTGGCATTGGTCAGATGTCTATGGGGGAGGGGTTTCTCTTTATCCTTCCTTCAGTACTCTTGCCCATCTCTTTCCCTTGATGGCAATTGAGGCTTGTACATGTAATTTTCTTGTTCTTAACTTCTCAGTCTGAGAGATAGTCAACTAATATTTGGGGACATACATAAGGAGAGTACATTTTTTGTTCTTTTTTGTTTCATTATGTCTTCTACATTCTTTTATGTACTTTTTAAATATTTTTGCCCCTTTTCTAACTCCACACTAAATGAATTGAGGCAATGGAAGCATTTAAGCATTTTTCTCAATCTATGTCTCAATAACAGAAAAATAATACTATCTTGGGCTTAAAGGTGTTGAAGCTTTTAGTATGAGGAAACTACTACCTGAAAGTTAATGAAACTATTTTGATATAAGTGTGAAGATTCTCATTTTTACATGGAGTAGATTTCTGACTTCATAAGGAATCATAAGGAAAAACAAATATCAACTCACTTAGTAGCAACTGTAGACATTTTATAAATTTTACTTGACCAAGCAGAGCTAGAAATATGTAACACCACAAGCTTTGGGCTAAGGCACATGTGGCTGTTCTTGGATTATGCATCTTTTAAGAGAAGCTTAGCTCATGCAGCCTTTAAAATTCCATTTCATTCTGGTTTCTTTCCAAACAATGCCTAAATTAGCATAATGAGAGAAACTGCATGAATCAGTTTGAAAATAGATTGTCTTAGTAGAATCTCTTAATCTTCTTGCAAACTTTTGACATTTGAAGTTGTGTCATCCCAGCAGGACTGGTAGCCTTGAAGTATAGTGTGACAAGTCACTCTGGCACCCAGAAGAGTATCTTAGGCATGTAGCCTAAACATTCAACCAAAAGATATGAGAAACATAATGGGATCATAGAAGAGTATAGTTTTATGTGGTGATAACTTACCAATATGAAAGATCTGCAATGTTATCTTACAACATTAGAAAAAAAATGAAGCTGTAGTAGTAAGAATATTAAAATAACATTATTCATCCTCATCTTTCAGTTAACTATATACAAGATATGTAATTGTGTTGAATTTATGCTCATACTATAGCAAAACATGTTTTAGGGAACTAAGGAGGGACAATTTATTGACTTTAGGTTAATCGAAAGATATATGAACCAGGTAGACTCTATCATGTGAGCCATTTAATTCTGGATTAGAATTAGAAGAGAGAGAGAGAGAGACAGACAGACAGAGAGACAGAGAGACAGAGACAGAGAGACAGAGACAGAGAGACAGAGAGAGAGAGAAATCTATCACTCTACAACAGTCTATAATTCAGCACAATAATAATATTTATATATTATAATTCTTGTATTCTGCTTTGAACCAGACTCACTCCCATTTGAATTCCTGCTTCTACATTTAAAATATTTTCTTTAAACAAAGTGTTCTATCAATGCCTTTATTATTTCTCATCTATATTATAGCAACAGTCTTCTGACTAATTTCCATAAATTCTACCTTAGTGAACATGCCAGATCTTGTCTGTTTCCCCAAATCTGCTTTTCACAGTGCTGCTGCAGAAATGTCAAACCTAATACCAATCTCTGTTTAGACTTTTATGGTCTAGTGATTGCCAACTGAATAGAATCCACATTATGGAGAATTTGTATAAATATCATTTCTTACCAAGTAAGTAGTATAACCAAACAAAAAATGAATAAACAAAAAGTAAAAAAGAAAAAAGAAAACAACAACAAATCTGAAACAGCATGTAAATCCAAAGATAATCAACCTGAGCAGTAACACTATTATAAATAGTAATGGTATGTTAGCCAGGAAACACATTGCATTGATCCTTTTTCTATTGCTAATAACACTATACCATAGACTGTGTAGATTATAAAGAAAAGAGGTTTACTTTGGCTCTGGAGGCACCAGAGTGAGTGGTCACATCTGGTGATGTCCTTCTCCTTGCTAGAGTTCTGAGGCAGTGCAGAGTATCACATAGCAAGGGACAGAGTGCATGTGGGTATAGCTTTGGATGTGGTTTCTCCCTTTCTGTGTATAAAGCTCCCAGGATTCAGTCCTTGGGGGTACCAGGCTAATCTTTATCACCTCTCAAGGTCCATACTCCTAAACACCATAGTGAGATTAAGATTCCACTCCTTTTAATACCTACATCAAGGATTAAATTTCAACACAGGGAACTTTAGGAAATAGAGAGTTTTATGTGGTGAAAACTTTCTAATATGTAAGGAAAAGGTCTACAATGTTATCTTAGAGGGAATATTAGAAAGGAAATGAAGCCATGGTAGTAAGAATAATAAAATGACCTCAGTGACTCTCATCTTTCAATTAACTTCTGACTAATTTCCATAAATTCTACCTTGTGAATGTGCCAAATCTTTTCTGTTTTAGGAAATCTACTTTAATTATAAGCAAGATATGCAATTATGTTGAGTTTACACTCATTCTATGGCAGAACATTTTTTACAGAACTACATAATCTGCCTTTGAGTGTGGTATTTCCCCTTCTTTGTATAAAACCCCGAGGATGTAGTCCTTGGGGGGGGTCCCAGGCTAATCTTAATCACCTCCCAAAGTCTGCACTTCTAAATGCCATAGTGAGATTAAGATTCCAAGGATTAAATTTCAACATAGGAAACTGGAAGGACACACTCAACTACATCTGAATAATACTACACATGGATCTATCATCATGTAAAATTTTCATAGGAAATTAAAATTGCATCCATGTAAGCCTTAAGAATACACATCAAATATGTTTCCCTTTCTTTGCCCATTGTCTTAATTTTTTCTTACATCACACTCACTCTAATCTTAGTATTCAGCTCAAACCTTTTTGTCCTAGAGATTTTAAACCAAGACATTATTTAATTAGACTTGTTATGTTATATTGCTTTGATTTTTCTCTAGACATCTGATACTATTCTTCCAAGGCTCTTATCAGATGGTTCTATAAACAGTATGGGGGCTGTAGCTCGGAGGTAGAGTTTTTATCTAACCTGTGTAAGAACTTTTAATCACTACCACTGAAAAAGGAAAAAAAGAAAAAGAACTTTATTGAGGTACTATCAACATGGAAGAATATACACACATGTAAAGTGTATAATTTGATAAGTATTGATATGAAAGCATATTCAAGAGCCCATTATCTCAATTAAGATAATTAATATATCCATCACCTGCAAACCCTGTGTTATTTCTAATCACTCCTTCACACCCCTTACTGCCCTTGACTATTCCAAGGCAATGAATGATTTTTTTTGCCATTATATGTTAGTTTTTATGTTCTAATTCTTCATGTAAATAGAACCATACAGTTTCTAATGCTATGCCTTGAAGGTCACCAATCTGTTTTTTATATTATTAATGTTACCAGGTGATGATCTTTCCTCAGTATAAATATTATAGGACAATACCTCAGTCCTTGCTCCTCTTCTTGGAAATAATTTATGCAAAAAGCACAAATGAGGGGGGATATAAGAGGTTTATTTAGGAAGTAGGGACACAATAACAAAAGAAGGCTGTGATAAAGGGAGTTTATTCCCAAGATAGAGTCCAGTTGTGAGAGAGTGGGGTTTCAAGTGTTGTCCCATTTTGGCACACCTTCTTCTCTAACTACATTAATATGTCAGTAATGCTATCTGCTGTGTTTTCCATTTCATTCACTATCTTTTTATGTCTAGAAGTTTTATTTGCTTGTTAAACTATACCTTATGCCTCTACTTTTTCTTCTACTAATTCTAACATCTGAATAAATTCCAGGTGCTTTTAAGTTGACTGGATTATGATCAATAGTATGTTTTCCTATAAATATTTGTGAGGTTTCTCCGCAATCCCTGGGGTTCAGTAACATTATTTAAACTATTTTGGTATCATTGAGTCTTTTATTGTTCCATAGGACCACAGCAGGTCTGTTTCCACAGCTAATTGTTCCACAACTACTGAGATAAATGACTTTAGCATATGGTACTTTATTCAATGTCTCATCAGTCTTCATATTTGTTAGACTTTCTGTCAAGAAGAAATAATATTCCACATATGGACAAACATTAGATATTGCTGCCACTAATTCTTTTGAGAGATTCTCTTCCTGGCCTTAGTTATCATTAGGTTCTTGAGGGTTTTTTGTTGTTTTATCTAGCTGTGTCTTTTTCAGCATTCTGTCATGCTAATTAGTGCTTTCTTGGTTATCCCAGCTTCACAACTCCTTCTCCTTAACTCAAAGTTCTCCATTCTCTGCCTCATAAGCTGAGAACTCTCTCAAGGCAATAGCTGGAGAAATCAAAGAGCTTACCTCATTTGTTTTCTACCACTCATAGATCACTTTCTTTTTTTCTTTTCTTTTTTTGTTTTTTTTTGCGGTACTGGGTATTGAACCCGGGGGCATTCTACCTCTGAGTTATCCTCCCAGCCCTATTTTTTATTCTTTATTTTGAAACCGGGTCTCACTAAGTTTTGGAGTGTCTCACTAGGTAGCTGAGGCTGACCGCGAACCCGGATCCTCTGGTCTCAGCCTCCCAAATGCTGGGATTACAAGCATGCGCCACCACGCCTGGCTGATCACTTTCTTTTGCCAACTAATTGCAAACGTCTATGCATCATATATGGTACACATACTTTGTACAATTTTTAATTCCTTCAGGTCATAAATGCAATGTCTATTGTTTAATTTTTCTAAAATTTTGTATCTGCTGTCCCCCAACCCAATTATACTTTAATGATTATATTCTTTAATGCTGAAGCTTGGGAAATTAAAATATCTTGAAGTATATTTGAATAATATGTAATTCTTCATTCTCAGACACATAACAAAGAATGATTATGTCATTCAGAAAATAATATCATTCAAAATCGGAATAAATTTATATTATTTTTACTGGTACCTGGATGTAAGTAAAAATACAATAGATTCTGAAATCTTTGAATGAATAAGTAAATGAGTGTCTCACTAAATGAAAAATTAATTATTCAATGAATAAACTGTAATTATGCATACCAAGTGCTAAGTCTGCTCTCTAAATTTAGTAGTGGTCCTTGTGATCTGGAGAAAGACATTCTGAACATAGATACATTTGAAATAAAAAAGGGACAACTATCCATTTTGGTTTCTTTTTTAAAATTTCAGATTTCACCAATGGAGACTTCCTTATTCTACAAAAAGGGAGGGTTTTGAAAATTGAGTAGATGTCTACTCCATACTTTAAAAGTGATCCAATGACCACCTTCCTTCCAACACCTTTCTCTTGCATCTCAAGAGTGGCCCCAATTGCTAGGTCACAATTACCAGGGAGCAGTGAATTATTCATCTATGCTTTGATGTATTATATATATATATACTAATTTCTTAAGTTATTTAATAATTTACTTAAGTAGAAAGCTTCAAAATTAATTATTGTGTGTTAACTTCCTCAATAAGACCCCCAAAGCTCAGGAAATTAAAACAAGAATTAATAAATGGGATGACATTACACTGAAATGTTTTTTCTCATCAAAGGAAACGATCAAGAGTCTAAAGAGAAGCCGGGCGTGGTGGCGCACGCTTGTAATCCCAGCATTCGGGAGGCTGAGACTGGAGGATCCGGGTTCGCGGCCAGCCTCAGCTACCTAGTGAGGCACTCCGCAACTTAGTGAGACTCGGTTTCAAAATAAAGAATAAAAATAGGGCTGGGGGTGTAGCTCGGAGGTAGAAAGCCCCTGAGTTCAATCCCCAGCACCGCAAAAAAAAAAAAAAAAAAAAAAAAAAAAAAAAAAAAAAAAAAAAAAAAAAAAAAAAAAAAAAAAAAAAAAAAAAAAAAAAAAAAAAAAAAAAAAAAAAAAAAAAAAAAAAAAAAAAAAAAAAAAAAAAAAAAAAAAAAAAAAAAAAA
>PVLC010037845.1:0-15077 GCA_004027655.1 Graphiurus murinus
AGATTGAACCCACGGACATTCTACCCCTGAATTACACCCCCAACCAACCCTTTTTTTTTTTTTTTTTTTGTGGTACTGGGGATTGAACTCAGGGGCATTCTACCTCCAAGCTATACCCCCAGCCCTATTTTTTTTTTTTTTTTTTGTGGTACTGGGGATTGAACTCAGGGGCATTCTACCTCCGAGCTACACCCCCAGCCCTACTTTTTATTCTTTATTTTGAAACCGAGTCTCACTAAGTTGCAGAGTGCCTCACTAGGTAGCTGAGGCTGGCCACGAACCCGGATCCTCCGGTCTCAGCCTCCCGAATGCTGGGATTACAAGCGTGCGCCACCACGCCCGGCTTCCTATTTTTTATTCTTTATTTTGAAACCGAGTCTCACTAAGTTGCGGAGTGCCTCACTAGGTAGCTGAGGCTGGCCGAGAACCCGAATCCTCTGGTCTCAGCCTCCCAAATGCTGGGATTACAAGCATGCGCCACCATGCCCGGCTCCCCCAACCCTTTTTATTTTTTGTTTTGAAACGAGATCTCACTGGGTTGCTGAGTTTCGCTAAATTGCTGAGGCAGTCCTTGAACCTACTATCCTCCTGTCTCAGCCTCCCAAGTACTGGGATTACAGGTGTGTGCCACCATGCCCAGTGGATACTAGTCATATTTGATTAGGGCCCAGTTAAATGACCTCACTTTAACTTCATTATCTGCAAATATCCTATTTCCAAATATGGTCACGTTACAGCTACTGGGAGATGGGACTTCAGATTTGGGGTGGGGACTCAATCCAACCCATGAAACAGGCTCCATTGTGATGGTGTGGTCTTTATTTACAGGACTTTCATCTAGCTGTCATCTTCTGAACTGAAAACCATCAGCTGCCGGGCATGGTAGGCACACCTGTAATCCCAGTACTTGGGAGGCTGAGACAGGAGGTTCTGGGTTCGCGGCCAGCCTCAGCTACTTAGTGAGGCCCTCTGCAACTTAGTGAGACCCTATTTCAAAATAAAGAATAAGACTCGGGCTGGGGGTGTCGCTGAGGTACAATGCTTCTGGGTTCAGTCTCCAGTAACATACACACACACATGCACACACACTCTCTCTCAAAAGGAAACTGGCAGCCGGGTGTGGTGGCGCACGCTTGTAACCCCAGCATTCAGGAGGCTGAGACTGGAGGATCCAGGTTCGCGGCCAGCCTCAGCTACCTAGTGAGGCACTCCACAACGTAGTGAGACTCGGTTTCAAAATAAAGAATAAAAAAAAAAAATAGGGCTGGGGGTATAGCTCGGAGGTAGAACGCCCCTGAGTTCAAACCCTAGTACCGCAAAAAAAAAAAAAAAAAAAAAAGGAAACTGGCAACTGTGCAGATTGTTTCTGAGGTCATAGATTTCTCTAGATCTTTCCTTTGACCAGAGCTGCCCCTTGCTTGCTGCTCTCTAAACCTGATACTGGCAGGTTGGATAGGCTGAGGGACACAGTAGATTTCCATCTTAGAAATGACACAATATACTGGGCGCAGTGGTGCATCCCTGTAATCCCAGTACTTGGGAGGCTGAGACAAGAGGATCGAAGGTTCGAGGACAGCCTCGGCAACTTAGGATGGCTGGTGTAGCTCATAGGTAGAATGCCTCTGGGTTCAATCCTCAGTACCACAAAACAAAAGAATGAAAGGCCACCATACTGTAGCTTACCCTGCGGCTCCTCTCCAAATCTACCCTCAGCAGCGAGGAGAATAGGAAGAGAAAGTCAAGTGTTAGCACAAATGAAACCAAGAGACATGTGAAACCCAGGGCCACAAAAGGATGTCGCGCAGGCTCCACGCTGTTGCAGGAAGCTCTTGGAGGCGCATCCGGGGGCGAGGATGCGTGGGCAGGCTCTGCCCAGCCCCAGGGAGGCAGCTCGGATGAGCGCACCTGCTGCCCGCAGCACTGCCCAGGCCCTCTCTGACCATCCACTCCTGCGTGGAGGAGGTCTACCAGCATCTTTCAAAGATGACTGATAATCGGAGGTCTGGGGTGTAGCTCAGTAGCAGAGCATACATAAGGCCCTGGGTTGGATCCCTGGCTTTGTAGAAATAAATAATAATTGTTATTCTATTTCATGGCTAGATATAGAATGCCCTGAAGAACTCATGTAGTAAGCTCAGGGTTGACAGGAAATGGATTTATCTGGGTGGTGGCCAGGGTTGGGAGGGAATTGCTGGAGAAGGTGGGTCCCAGGGGGTGCGGCCGTGGGCTTTCATGAGTCCTCCTCCCCTCGCTTGCTCCCGGCTTCCAGGCTCCATGATGTGAGAGAGAAGCCCTGTGCTCGCCCTCTCTCTGCTTCTTGCCGCCATGCCCTGAGATCTGTGGTCCCCGGCCTCACATGAACTGAACTCCAAATCTCCAAGGAACCCGTGAGCAAATCTTCCTTCCTCTAAGTTGTGTGGTCAGGCTTACAGCAGGGACAGTGTTGACTAAGACATTGTAGTAACTGGAAAGGAGCCCACCCAGGATATATGCAGATACTGCAATCGGAAAGGAGAAAAAGAATGGGAAAAGCAAATCCAAAAAAATACGGCCATTAGCAGCCGGGCATGGTGGCACACGCTTGTAATCCCAGCATTCGGGAGGCTGAGACCGGAGGATCCGGGTTCGCGGCCAACCTCAGCTACCTAGTGAGGCACTCCGCAACTTAGTGAGACCCGGTTTCAAAATAAAGAATAAAAAAATAGGGCTGGGGGTGTAGCTCGGAGGTAGAATGCCCCTGAGTTCAATCCCCAGTACCGCAAAAAACAAAAACAAAAACAAAAAAAACCCCAAAAAACAAAAAAATACGGCCATTAGCAAAATACCAAACATGGCCACACAGTCGTAGCACTTACTAAAACAATCAACTCTGATGAGAAAGGGCGTCAAAAGCTACCTCACTCTCCAGCAGGGAAATGCAAATCACAACGGGGGCCAGACCACACCCAAGGGTGGCTACGGTGAGATACCCAGAGTCTGCAGGGTCGTGGGGCCGAGGGGTGCCCAATGCCACAGCCGCATTGGAAAATTGCCTAGCACCGTCAGAAAGTTCAACCCAATCCACACACACACAATGGCCCATTCCTATATATACACGGGACCCAAATGTGTACAAGTGCTCACCAAAGCCCTATTCATGATAACCAAACTTTGTTATAATTAGGTACAAAATGTCCCCTAAAGAGCTCATTTATTAATTGGTACAACTGAGTCATGAAGGTTTTGAACCCAGAAGTGGATACATCCAGGTACTGTGTGGTCCCTGGTAGGCCGACAAGGTGCAGTGGGAGGAGGTGGTCCCGGTAGTGCAGCCTGGGATTATATAAATGGTTCCTCCTCCAGGGATGTGAAAAGCACAGCCCAGGTGCTCTCCCATTCTCTGCATTCTGCTTCATGCCCTGAGATCTGTGGGCCCCGGTCTCACATGCACAGAACCCCAAACTGTAAGAAAACAAATCTTCTTTTCTCTGTGTGGTTAGATATTTAGACTATGGCTGCAAGAATGCTGACAGATACAAACCCAAATGTCAACCAACAATATAATGGCTGAATAAGCTGGGGTACAATAGAATGGGTGAATAAATTTTGGTCTAGACATACACTGAAATACAATTCAGTAGCAAAAACAGTACAGTGACAGGAAAGCGTCCTACATTGAACAAAAGAAGCCAGGCGCAAGAGTATCCACACTACATGATTTCATTTATATTTAAGCTTAAGAATGGGCAAAACCTAGCTGGGCATGGTGATATACGCCTGTAATCCCAGTACTTGGGGCTGAGACAGGAGGATCGCAGGTTTGAAGCCAGCCTCAGCAATTTAGTGAGACCCTGCTTCAAAATTAAAAAATAAGTAAATAAAAGAGGGCTGGAGGTGTAGCTGCGAGGTAGAATGGCTCCATCAGGCTGGATGCCCCAGGGCTGGGGACGGCAGGGCGGCCTCCAAGCGGCCCTCACTTCTCAGCTCTCCTTCCTCACCCGGGTCCCATCTGTTGCAGCAATGTCTGCTGCCAAGCAAGGTGTTCTCTCGGCTTCACCTGTCCAGGCGGTCCTGTCCTCTGCTTTGTCCCCAACCCAGGTGTCAGCTTGGGCGGGCGGGGGCTGGGGGGCGCCACCATCCACATGCTGGGGCTCCACGTAGAACCTCATTGTCCACCAACACTCGGAGCTCTCAGGGCTGCAAAGGAAAGCTGCTCCCCACCCTCCTCCCCAGCCGACTGCTTGATTTCCCAGAGTCTGCTGGTCAGCTGCACGCCTGCTGCCTCCATTGGCACTGTGTTTTTGTTGTTGTTGTTTTTGCAGTACAGGGGATTGAACCCAGGGGCATCCACCTCCAAGCTACACCCCCAGCCTTCTTTTTTCTTTTTTTTGCGGTACTGGGGGTTGAACTCAGGGGCATTCTACCTCCGAGCTACACCCCCAGCCCTATTTTTTATTCTTTATTTTGAAACAGGGTTTCACTAAGTTGCAGAGGGCCTCACTAAGTAGCTGAGGCTGGCCTCGAACCCGGATCCTCTGGTCTCAGCCTCCCGAATGCTGGGATTACAAGCGTGCACCACCACGCCTGGCCCCAGCCCTATTTTTTATTCTTTATTTTGAAACAGGGTCTAAGTTGCAGAGGGCCTCACTAATTAGCTGAGGCTGGCCATGAACCTGCAATCCTCCTGTCTCAGCCTCCCAAGGACTGGAATTACAAGCATGCACCACCATGCCGAGCTCAATGGGGACTGGTTTTGTTTTGTTGGTACTTGGGATTGAACCCAGGGTCAATACTACCGCTGAGCTACACCCATTGCTGTATTTTATTCTGAAATAGTTTCACTAAATTGCTGAGGCTGGCCTTGAACCTGCGATCCTCCTTTCTCAGCCTCCCAAGTACTGGGATTACAAGTGTGCACCACTGCGCCTTACTACAGAAATTGAGCTCATAGCAATGATGCCACCCCCACCAAATCCCACTGCCACAACACGACGAGAGACTCGTTTCAGTGGGATCAAGAGAACCCAGACTGGACAGTTGTGACTGTCGGCCTGCCCTGGCCTCCAGGACTAGGATGGGAAGGGCAGGCAGGTGATGGAGCAGGTCTGGGAGGAAGGAGAAGAAAGGGCTGAGTTGTTAGTTGTTGGTACCAGGGATTGAACTCAGGGGCCTTCTACCTCCAAACTACATCTCCAGCTCTATTTTTTTTTTTTTCTTTTTCCAGTACTGGGGATTGAATTCAGGGGCATTACCTCCGAGTTACACCCCAAGCCCTATTTTTTCTTCTTTATCTTGAAACAGGGAAACAGGGTCTCACTAAGTTGCGGAGTGCCTCACTAGCTACCTAGCTGAGGCTGGCCGCGAACCTGGATCCTCCAGTATCAGCCTCCCAAATGTTAGGATTACAAGCGTGCGCCACCACGCCTGGCTTCCAGCTCTATTTATTTATTTATTTATTTATTTATTTATTTATTTATTTATTTTGCGGTACTGGGGATTGAATCCAGGGGCATTCTACCTCCGAGCTATACCCCCAGTCCTATTTTTTATTCTTTATTTTGAAACACTAAGTTGCAGAGGGCCTCACTAAGTAGCTGAGGCTGTCCACAAACCCAGATCCTCCTATCTTAGCCTCCCACCTATTTAATTTTTTATTTGGAAACAAGGTCTCGCTAGGTTTCTGAGGCTGGCCTTGAGTCTTCGATCCTCCTGTCTCAGCCTCCTAAGTACTGGGATTACAGGCGTGTGCTGCCCCACCCAGTGAAAGGGCCATTTATTTATTTTATTTTATTTATTTATTTTTTTTCAGTACTGGGGGTTGAACTCAGGGGCATTCTACCTCCGAGTTACACCCCCAGCCCTATTTTTTATTCTTTATTTTGAAACCAGGTCTCACTAAGTTGCAGAATGCCTCACTAAGTAGCTGAGGCTGGCCACGAACCGGGATCCTCCAGTCTCTGCCTCCCAAATGCTGGGATTACAAGCATGTGCCACCACACCCGGCTGAAAGGGCCGGGAAAACTGAGGCTAACTATCCATCCCAAAGTCATGGAGCACATCAGCATCCGAAGCTGGAGACTCTGGCATTCCGACCTGAGGCCACAGGAAACTTCCCTTCCCTCGGATGTGGCCACCGCGCACTGGGAGTCCAGGTCCTGGGCTGGCTCAGGCGTGGGGCAGGCGGAGGCGCCGCCCGGGCTCACAGCGCAGCCCCCACAGGCTGAGCGCGGGCGGAAGGGCGTCACTGGGTCCCCTTGGCGCAGACCCAGGGTCTGGGAGCGCTGCAGTCCCGAGCCACGAGCCGGCCCTCCTCCAGGCTCCCACAGCTGAGCTCCGGGTTGTCCTCGCCTTCCTCTGGGAGCCTGAGGAAGGGTGGGGAGGGGAGAGGGAGGCATGCAGGCTGCTGGCTCCTCTCCTGCGGAGGTCCACCCAGCCTCGCAGACCCTGGGAGCCACAGTCCTGCATGGGTGCATGTGCGAGGGGACCCGAAAGAGGGATGGCGTGCCAGGGACTGCACCAACGCCAGGGCCAGGGCGCAGGTGCGGGGCGTGCTTCCCAGGTATCACCGACGGCTGGGGTGGGGCAGGAGGACCCAGAACAGCAGAGTGGGAGGGAACCCACGTCACTTACAGCTGGGGTGGCAAGGGGGTCCCATCAGTCCAGTGCCAGCCTTGGGGGCCTCGCTGGGCCCCCACCCAGGAAGAGTTGATGATCGGGTATCTGCTCAGGAAGCTCTGTAGGAGAAAAGTAGGCTAAACAAATCAAAAAGCCAGGGGCTGGGGATGTAGCTCAGTGGTAGAGTGCTTGTCTGGCATGCTCAAAGGCCTAGGTTCAATCCCTAGCACTGTAAAAACAAAAACAACTACCAACATATACATATTGCTCACAACAATGACAAGAACTATAGCCAGGCGTAGTAGCGCACTCCTGTAATCCCAGGACTTGGGAGGCTGAGACAGGAGAATTGCAGGTTTGAGGACAGCCTCAGCAACTTAGTGGGACTCTCAGCAACCTAGCAAGACCCTGTTTCAAAATGAAAAATAAAAAGTTCTGGGGTGTAGCTGGGAGGAAGAATGCCCCTGGGTTGCTCGCCTGGGCATCTGTGTTCCCCCGGGCTTCTGCAGGATTGTGGCTTGCCCACCCGGAAGGGAATCCGCCCAGCACACCGCTTGCAAAACGCCGATAATGGTGGAGGTTGCTTGCCCGTCGTCGGGCGCTGTGCTCAGAACGGGACTGCATATGAGAGCGGGCCCTCCCAGGCCTCAGGGGATGTGAAGGATAATCACCAGTGGCCTTCGACGAACGCTGAGTGGACAGGGGAACAAAACAGCTCAGGGAAGAGTGGAGCGGGCCTGATTGAGCCGGGCTGGGAGCCGCAAAGCACAGCCAGGCAGCAGCAGTGGCCCGAGGAGCTGGGAGCAGCGCGTGGTCCAACCGCCAACCCAGCAGAGGGCCTTGGCTGGTTTGAAGCAATCAGGTTAAGGCCACTGGGAAAAGGATGAAAATAAAGACCATGGAGTCCCCTGGGAACAGGGTTACAGCACATGAAATAAAAGAATGGGATCAAAGCCGGGCGTGGTGACACATGTCAGTAATCCCTGCACTTGGGAGGCTGAGACAGGAGGATGGCAGGTTTGAGGACAGCCTCAGCAAGCAGTGAGACTCATCAACCTAGCAAGACCCTATTTCAAAATAAGAAAATCAGGCTGAGGGTGTAGCTTGAAGGTAGAATGCCTCTGGGTTCAAACCCCAGTATCAAAATAAAATAAGCAGAATCAAACGGGGTATGATGGTGCATGCCTGTAATCCCAGACTTGGGAGGCTAAGATAGGAGGATATCAGGTTTGAAGCCAGCCTCAGCAATTTAGCCAGGCTGTCAGCAATTTAGCAAGAGCCTATCTCCAATAAAAAATGAAATAGGGCTGGGCGTGGTGGTGCATGCTTGTAATCCCAGCATTTGGGAGGCTGAGACTGGAAGATCCGGGTTCGAGGCCAGCCTCAGCTGCTTAGTGAGGCACTCTGCAACTTAGTGAGACCCTGTTTCAAAATAAAGAATAAAAAAATAGGGCTGGGGCTGTAGCTCAGAGGTAGAATGCCCCCAGGTTCCATCCTTAGTACTGAAAAAAAAAAAAAAAAAAGAAAGAAATAGGAGAAATAGGGCTGCAGGTATAGTTTGGAGGTAGAACACCCCTGGGTTCAATCTCCAGCACCACACACATAAGAAGAAAATTGTGGCATGACCATAACAAAAAACATGTGCCCAGCTGGGCATGGTGGCAGACGCCTGTAATCCCAGTACTTGGGAGGCTGAGACAGAAGGATCGCAGGTTCAAGGCCAGCCTCAGCAATTTATTGAGACGCTGTTTCAAAATAAAAAATAAGCCGGGCGTGGTGGCACACACTTGTAATCCCAGCATTCGGGAGGCTGAGACCGGAGGATCCGGGTTTGCGGCCAGCCTCAGCTATATAGTGAGGCCCTCCGCAACTTAGTGAGACCCGGTTTCAAAATAAAGAATAAAAAAATAGGGCTGGGGGTATAGCTCGGAAGTAGAATGCCCCTGAGTTCAATCCCTAGTACCGCCAAAAAAAAAAAAAAAACAGGGCTGGGGTATAGCTCAGAGGTAGGATGCTCTTGGGTTCACACACACACACACACACACACACACAAACACAAAGTGTGCCCAGCTGAGTGTGGTGGTGCATGCCTGTGATCCCAGTGCTTGGGGGAGGCTGTGACAGAAGGACCATAGGTTTGAGTCTAGCCTCAGTAACTTAGTGAGACCCTGGTCAAAACAAAAAGGTTGCTGGGTGTGGTGGCACATGCCTGTAATCCAATACTTGGGAGGTTGAGACAGGAGAATTGCAGGTTTGAGGCCAACATGAGCAACTTAGCAAGACCATCAACTACTTAGTGAGACCGTTTCAATTTTTTTATTTTTTTTGCGGTACTGGGGGGTTGAACTCAAGGGCATTTTAACTCGGAGCTACACCCCTAGCCCTATTTTTTATTCCTTATTTTGAAACCGGGTCTCACTAAGTTGCAGAGTGCCTCACTAGGTAGCTGAGGCTGGCCGAGAACCCAGATCCTCTGTCTCAGCCTCCTGAATGCTGGAATTATAAGTGTGAGCCACCATGCCCGGCTCCGCTTCAAAATTTTAAAAAAGAGTTGTGGGTGTAGCTTAGGGATAGAATGCTCCAAGTTCAATCTCTATCACTAAAAAAGAAGAAAAACAAAACAAAAACAACACAACAAAAACAAAACCACATGTGACAATGATGTAGACACACAAGGAGGTCAGAAACCCAAACAAGGATGTTAGAGTAATTAAAGATGAGTTTTTATTTCTACTTATCCTTGATGTCATATTATTATTATTTATTTACTTATTTATTTATTTTCAGTACCAGGGATTAAATCCAGGGGCATTCACCTCCAAGCTACACCTCCAGTCCTATTTTTATTCTTTATTTTTTTTGCAGTACTAGGGATTGAACTCAAGGGCATTCTACCTCCGAGCTATACCCCCAGCCCTATTTTTTATTCTTTATTTTGAAACAGGGTCTCACTAAATTGCGGAGTGCCTCACTAGGTAGCTGCGGCTGGCCTCAAACCCAGATCCTCTGGTCTCAGCCTTCCAAATGCTGGGATTACAAGCATGCGCCACCACACCCGGCCTTTATTCTTTATTTTGAAACAGGGTCTCACTAAGTTGCAGAGGGCCTCACTGAGTAGCTGAGGCTGGCTGCGAACCCAGATCTTCCGGTCTCAGCCTCCCAAATGCTGGGATTACAAGTGTGCACCATCATGCCTAGCTCTGATGTCATATTATTTTTAACAATGAATTAAAGCAAAAGTAAATAAATAAAAGACAACATTTTAAAAATGAACTTCGGATTGTTAACTTGGGAAAATGTTTAAGTATTTCAAGCCCCAGTGTCAGGACTTGTGGGGGCAGTGTTTCCTTTCGGAACACAATCCAGGGTGAGGTAACAAGAGCTGCAGAACCACTCCTGTTGCCCAGATGGGTGGTTCCACGTTGAGGAATAAACCCAGGACTACGAAGGGGGGACAAAGAGTTTATTTAAAGGTAACACAGCACTATTTGTTTATTTTTTGTGCGGTACTGGGGATTGAACTCAGGGGCATTCTACCTCCGAGCTATACTCCCAGCCCAATTTTTTTTTTTTTTTTATTCTTTATTTTGAAACAGGGTTTCACTAAGTTGCGGAGTGCCTCACTAAGTAGCTGAGGCTGGCCACGAACCCGGATCCTCTGGTCTCAGTTTCCTAAATGCTGGGATTACAAGCGTGCGCCACTACGCCTGGCTACACAGCACTATTTATAGAGAAAGAAATAGGAACTACCCAAATGCACAGTCATCAGGAAATAACTAGGCAAATTATGAGATATCAACATGATGGAAAATTACAGTGCTGTTAAAATTGACAACATGAAGTCATGCCAAATTAAAAAAGAAATAAAAAAGGCAGGGGCTGGGGATGTAGCTCAGTGGTAGAGTGTTTGCCTGGCATGTTCAAAGGCCTAGGTTCAGTCCCTAGCACTGTAAAAACAAAAACAGCTACCAAGAAATACATACTGCTCACAACAATGACAAGAACTATAGCCAGGTGTAATAGCGCACTCCTGTACTCCCAGGACTTGGGAGGCTGAGACAGGAGAATTGCAGGTTTGAGGACAGCCTCGGCAACTTAGTGGGACTCTCAGCAACCTAGCAAGACCCTGTTTCAAAACAAAAAATAAAAAGTTCTGGGGTGTGGCTTGGAGGAAGAATGCCCTGGGTTCAATGCCCTAGTACCATAAAAGAAAAAGAAGAAAGAGGAGGACGGGAAGAAGAAAAGAAGTTGTTCAAGTTGAAGACTAGAATGAATTCAGGTCATCCCTCCTATACTATTATTTAGCAATGACGACACCTCTGTAGTTGCCCTGGAAGCAGGCAGTAAGCTCTCGAGGGACAGTTGTCCCTGGCTGCTGCCTCGCCCATGCTTCAGGTCTCAGGCCGCTTCTTGTAGGGACTCGGGCTGAGCCCTTGGGCCTTTTCCCAGTCCAGAGGGCGCTGCGTTGGCCTGTTTACTTGTTGGCTTCCAGGACTGCAGGGAACTTGGTGAGAAAAGAGTCTGACTCACTTACCACGATGCCCAGCACACAGTCGGCAGCTCAGCAAACTGCCTCGGGGTGTTCACCGCCACAACCAGCACGGGCCACAGTGTACCCCTGGGTGGGGGTAGGGGGTCAGTGCCCGTGCACCTTCTGCCCCTGCAGGCCAGAGAGAGGCAGGAAGCAGCTCCAGGCTGAAGGCCTGACCTTGTCCTTCTGCCCCAAAGGCCGGGACTGCATGTGACAATGGAGGGTAGTGACAGTGGAGAGTGAGCACCCGATTCCCTTGGCTGCTCATTTCCTCCCCTGCTGCACTCCGCAGGCTGGAGCTGGTGGGTGGGGCTGGGTGGGGAGCCCAGCGAGGCTGAGCGCCCCAAAGCTTCTCACTAACGCGGCTACAGCAGGCCCACCGGCTTCTGCTGGCCTCCCGGGAGCCCGCAGCTCCCTGTCTGGGGAGGCACACAGGGGCCTCCCACGACTCAGATGGGGGCCTTCACTCAGAGGAGACCTTTGGGGCCAGGCTGCCCCACGCTCAAACTGCAGCCCACGTGGCCTTAGGCAAAAGCCCAGCCTTCCAGAGCTGGGAGGGTCCTCTGTAAACATGGGATACCGTGTGTTAGGAGGTCTAAAGCCAACGGCATGTAGTACATGCTCATTAAATGTCTTTGCAGCTGTGGACTCTCCTATCCCTGTAGTATGCTGGGCAAAGCTTTGTCCCCACACCTCTCCAATAAGTGTGGCCTCATTTGAGGGTCACAGCCACCCCAAGAAGACCTGCCCTCCTTTTTCTCTCAGTGAGAGGCCATCTGGGTCTCCTGGTGACGGGCGCTGGTGGTCTGACCCCCTTCTCCACCTCAGCTCCTTTCTCTTCGCAGTTCTGACATCTGTTTGCATTGTTAGTGCAGACTGTGGTGCAGGCAAGAGATTGTCCGCAGTTAAAAATAAGTTATAAATAAGTTCTGGGAACTTCTGAGTGAAAGACGGCTCAAGGACTGGTCTCTGAGAAGGCCCGGCGGATCCTGGCGCCTCCACGGCTGTAGGTCGCAGCTTCCCCGATGTCTAACCAGTGTGGACACAGGGACTTAGATCCCAAGCAGAATGGACTTGAAATCTCGTGTTTCACGTCTTAAAACAAAGGCAAATTGTTATGCCTTCATGATTACTTTTTAAAAAATTTGTTAAGCTGGGCCTGATGGCGCACCCTTGTGATCTCAGTACTTGGGAGGTTGAGACAGGAGGATCATGGGTTCGAGGACAGTCTCAGCAAGTAGTGAGACTCTTATCAACCTAGCGAGAACTTGTTTCAAAATAAAAATAAAATAGGAGCCGGGTGTGGTGGTGCACGCTTGTAATCCCAGCATTCGGAAGGCTGAGACCGGAGGATCCGGGTTCGAGGCCAGCCTCAGCTACCTAGTGAGGCACTCTACAACTTAGTGAGACCCGGTTTCAAAATAAAGAATAAAATATAGGGCTGGGGGTGTAGCTTGGAGATAGAATGCCCCTGAGTTCCATCCCCAGTACCGCAAAAAAAAAAAAAAAAAAAAAAATAGGGCTGGGGGTGTAGCTTGGAGGTAGAAAGCCCCTAGGTTCAATCCCCAGTACCATAATAAATAAGTAAGTAAATAAATAATTTGTGCCAAAATATACACATAACATGAAATTTACCATTTTAATCTTTTTTTTTTTTTTTAGTGGGGAGGGGGTGTGATGGGGATTGAACCCAGGGCCTCGTGCATGCTAACACGAGCTCTACCACCAAGCTCCACTCCAGCCCCATTTGACCCATGTTTAAGTATACAGCCCGGCGGCACCAAGTACATCCCAGTCTTGTGCGGCCGTTCCCTACCATCTATCTCCAGAACTTTTTCATCTTCCAACCGAAATTCTGCACCTGTTCGACCCGTGCCCTCTTCTCCCCAGCCCCTGGCAAGCAGCCTTCCACTTTATGTCTTCATCCCTCTCTGCACAGTACACGTAGGTAATATTAAAATGTTCTAAGCTGGGCATGGTGGCGTATGCTTGTAGTCCCAGCATTTGGGAGGCTGAGACCGGAGGATCCGGGTTCGAGGCCAGCCTCAGCTACCTAGTGAGGGACTCCGCAACTTAGTGAGACTGTGTTTCAAAATGAAGAATAAAAAAATAGGGCTGGGGGTAGAGCTCGGAGGTAGAATGCCCCTGGTTTAAAAAAAAAAATGTTCTCAACTGCTGACTTTTCTTAATCCTATGATGCAGAGCTATTTATTCACGTGTTAGTTTTTTTTGGTTTTGTTTGTTTTGGAAATGGAGACACGGCTCCCGCTGGTGTGTACTGTGACGACGGTGCCTCTTCTGTAGCCCACCCTGTAAAACACAGCTGTCATGAACCTCAGGTGAGCAGCTAATGACTGACAGCACAGGCGGCCCTTTTTCTAACTCTGGGCACGATCCACTCTTAGGGAAGAGGAGTCATGTTTATCTTGCAGCTAGGGGGGCCCCCTGGCCCCTGGTGTATCCCTGGGGTCTGTGCACCCACTTGCATGTGTCTCCTCCCCCCCACCCCCGAGCTTCTGGAACTCAGGAGGATTCCAGATTTTAACAACCTGTATCCTCAGGTGCTTATAGGAGGCACTTAGATTAGAGTAGCCAAATTCCTAGAGACAGACTGGAGAATGGTGGGTGCCAGGGGCTGGGCGGGGAGTGGAGAGTTAGGGTTTAATGGGTGCAGTGTCAGTGAGTTAGATGAGGCTGGCAGAGAGTGGTGTCAATGGTTGGAACATTATGAGCGTATTTAATACCACTGAACTGTACACTTAACATGGCTATGGCGGTAAATTTTATGTTATTTACCTTAACACAATAAAAAAATTAGAAGCCGGGCATGGTGGCGCACGCTTGTAATCCCAGCATTTGGGAGGCTGAGACTGGAGGATCCGGGTTCGCGGCCAGCCTCAGCTACCTAGTGAGGCATTCCGCAACTTAGTGAGACCCGGTTTCAAAATAAAGAATAAAAAATAGGGCTGGGGGTGTAGCTCGGAGGTAGAATGCCCCTGAGTTCAATCCCCAGTACCGAAAAAAGAAAAAAAAAAAAAAGAAACGCATGTTGTAAGCCACTGAGGAATGTGGGGATGGTTTGTTACTCAAAACTACTACAGCAATACCTGACTGTTACATCCAAAATGCACTTTAATTTTCATACTACCTCCCAGAGAGAACACATATGTCTCCCCATCAGGCCTGGCTCCTGCACTCACTGTTCACTGTGTGACTGACGGGCGAGACAGGGACACCCCAGCTCCACTTCTTAGAACGAAGCCCTTGGAGACCTGGCGTCTGGGCCCCGCCATGTCACCTCATTCCTCTGGGCCTTGGTGACTTCTATAATGTACAAGGACTAGATCTGTGCGCACTGTCTTTAGACCACCCCTGCTCACCTGGGCGTGGATCAGCAGGGGCAGGGTCGCATGGTGGGCGGAACAGAACGCCTGGCTGGCCTCCCAGTCCTGGGCCTCTGGAAAGAGGTAGTAACAGTGCTCCTGGAACCACATCCAGTCCTGAGGGCATGGCCGGCACTTGGCTCCTGCACGCAGAAACCCTGGTGAGTTACCGGTAACTATAACGAGTTAAACTTGTGTACATTGAAAAACCAAGCTGGAGCCGGGCGTAGTGGTGCACACTTGTTTTTTTTTTTTTTTTTCGGTACTGGGAATTGAACTCAGGGACATTCTACTTCTGAGCTATACCCCCAGCCCTATTTTTTATTCTTTATTTTGAAACCAGGTCTCACTAAGTTGCGGAGTGCCTCACTAGGTAGCTGAGGCTGGTCAAGAACCCGGATCCTCCGGTCTCAGCCTCCCGAATGCTGGGATTACAAGCATGCGCCACCACGCCCGGCTTGTGGTACACACTTGTTTGTTTTTTTTTTTTTTTTTGCGGTACTGAGGATTGAACTCAGAGGCATTCTACCTCCGAGCTATACCCCCAGCCCTATTTTTTATTCTTTATT
>PVLC010037846.1:0-15071 GCA_004027655.1 Graphiurus murinus
ATATATTGTACTCAATATATATGCACTACAATGTGGGAAATAAAAAATAAAAAATATTGAGTGCATATATATTGCACTCTAAATTGGAAAGTGATTGCCCAAGGAATAGGTTTTTAGAGCAAAATCATTTCAAAATATAGTATTTATGCATTTTGTGGGGATTTTATGTCTTTGTTTAATGAATTGGTTAAGTGCTTCAGGAACATCCTTCTAACACTATTGTTTTAAATTCCACTTTCTGGATATGAGTTTTAAAAGTTTAACATTACAAAAGAAAGCTAGTCTTTCCAATGACTTTCTCATGATATTTAACAAAGGGTAGAGTACAAGGCACAGTTGATCTGATTTCTAAGTGGCCACGACAATAGTGGTTATTTGCTTCCCCCAGGCACGATTTCTGTTTATGCTTGCTCCAAAAGAGAAGATTTTCTTTAAATCTCTTCTGTATAATGTCACAGATCAGTAAGTTAAACAGAACCATATGTTAAGTAATTCAGCATGTTAAAAATAGTACATTTACCATTGACTATGAGGGAAAACAACCTCTCCCTTTTTCTCTTTGTTGTTGTGCTGGTTCTTACATTCTTCCTGACTCCAGGGATCAATAAAGTGGGGATTCGCTTACTGAGCTGAATTGTTCTACTGCAGCATTCTAGAGCAAGCTGTGAAGGGGCCCCTCAGAACAGTCGATTATTAGCCAGGCCCCAGTTAAAGATAACATTTCCTGGCCTCCCTTTTATAGAGATGTGGGCATAGACTAAGTTTGTCCAATGAAAAATAAGCAGTATTTATGGGTACGAGTTGTACAGTCCTGCCCTAAATAAGAAGGTGTGTGCCTCTTCTGCTTATTATCCTCTTTCCCGCTGATAGAAACATGGACAGGATGGTTGGAAATAGAACAATCATTTTGTTCCAGGAATTACATGTGGAGGAGGGCATACAAGTAAACCAAAAGACTCAAATGTTGGTTTATATAACCACAAGCAGTGTAATATTGGGCACATTATTGTAGTTCTTTTAGCTTCTTTCTTTTTTTTTTTTCAATTTTGGAAACATGGATAGTATTGTGAGAAACAAATGAGATAATACGTGCAAGTTACCTCAAACAACATCCAGCTGCAGAAGAATGCTTGCCTCTTTCCTATTCTATTTAACTCTATGTTCTTGTAGCTTTTTCCCATTTTTGTCAGGAAACTTGTGAAGTTAATTATTTAATTCCATCCAGTGTATTTTTTATTTCCCACATTGTAGTTTTTATGTCAAAAATATTGATTTTGACAATCAATATTGCGACATATCTTTACTTAATATTTTACACATGTGGAATTCAGGTATAATAATTATTCTTATTTTGCTTTTATTGGTGCATTATAGTCTCAAATCATAATGTAAATCATGTTGAAAATGACAGATGCACACAGCACCGGGACCCCCCCCACCTCCCCATTTCCCCCTTCCCAATATAGAGTACTGAGATTCATATTAGTATATTCACATATATATATATATATATATATATATATATATATATATATATATAGTCAATAGTAATATTTCCATCAGTGAACCTCAGTCTTCCTCTTTCCCTTCCCTTAGACCAGCCTAGCTACACTGAGGTTTCCTCTCCATTATCTGGAGCCCCTCTTGTAGCCTAATTACTACCTAGCTTTGTATATTAGAAAAGCATATGGCCCTTCACTCTCTGTCTCTGGCTAATCTCACTTAACATGTTCTCCAGGTTTTCCCATTTTCTTGCAAATGACATAATTTTGTTCTTCTTTATTGCTGAGTAGAATTCCATTGTGTGTAGTCTCATAGTTTTGTAATCCATTCATCTGTTGATGGACACCTAGGTCAGATCCATAATTTGGCTATTGTGAATTGTGCTACTGTGACCATGGATATGCATATATTACCATAGTTCCCTGGATTCAACCTCTTTGGAAAGATACCCAGGAGTGGTATAGCCAGATCATATGGTGGGTCCATTCTCAGTTTTCTAAGGAATCTACACGATGATCTCCATAGTGGATAAACTAGTTTGCAATCCCATCAAAAGTGTAGAAGAGTTCCTATTTCCCCAGCATATATTGTTATTTGACTTCTTGATTGCCATTCTGATTGGGGTTAGATGGAATCTCAGTGTAGTGTTGATTTGCATCTCTCTGATTGCTAATGATGTTGAATATTTTTTCATGTATCTATTGGCCATTTGTATGGCCAAAATATACTTCATTTGTGAAGTGCCTATCCAATTCAGTTGTCCATATCTTAATTGGGTTATTTGTTTTTCTAGTGTGAAGTCTTTTTAGTTCTTTGTATGTTCTAGATATTAGTTCTCTGTCAGAGGGATAGCAGATAAAGATCTATTCTCATTCTTTAGGCTTTTTCTTTAGACTCTTGATGGCTTCCTTCGATGTGCAGAAACTTTTTGGTTTAATGCTATTTCCCTTATTAATTCTTGTTTTAATTTCCTGAGCTTTGAGGGTCTTGTTGAGCAAGTTTCTACCTCTACCTATATGTTGGAATGTCAAACCTATGCCCTCCTCTAGTAGCTTCACATCCTCTGTCAAAGAACTTCCAGGTCTTTGATCCACTTTGAGTTGCCTGCTGTGCCGCATGAAAGGTAAGGATTTAGTTTCATTTTTTCTACAAATAAATAACCAGTTTACACAACACCATTTGATGAAAAAATTGTCTTTTCTCTAGTATGTGTTTTGCCCTTTTGTCAAAGATCAATTGTTTATAAGTGTATGGATTTGTTTCTGTATCTTCTGTTCCACTTGTCTATGTGTCTGCTTTTGTGCCAATTTCATGCTGTTTTAATTACTATTGCTCTGTAGTATAATTTGAAGTCAGGAATTGTGATACCTCCTTCCTAGTTCTTATTGCTGAGAATTGCTTTGGCTATTCTGGGTCTTTTATTTCTCCACATGAAATTTATGACTGATTTTTCTAGGTGTATGAAGAATGATATTGGTATTTTTTATAGGAATTGCATTCATTTTGCAGATCACTTTTGGTAGAATGGCTATGTTGATTTATTCTGCCTACCCAAGAGCAAGGAAGTTCTGTCTTCCAAGATCTTCTTCAATTTCTTTTTTTAGTGTTTAAAATTTTCATTGTAGAGGTTTTTTACTTTTTTTTTTTTTTTTTTTTTTAGTACTGGGGATTGAACTCAGGGACATTCTACCTCCAAGCTATATCCCCAGCCCTATTTTTTATTCTTTATTTTGAAATAGGGTCTCACTAAGTTGCAGAATGACTCACTAGGTAGCTGAGGCTGACCGCGAACCGGATTCTCCGGTCTCAGGTTTTTTTACTTCTTTGGTTAAGACTTATTCCTAGGTATTTTATTGTTTTGGGGGTTATTGTGAATGGACTTGTTTTCTGGATTACTTTCTCCATGGATTCATGGTTGGCATATAGAAAAGCTACTGCTTTTTTGTTGCTAATTTTATATCCTGCTACTTTGCTGAATTTGTAATCAGTTTTAGTAGTCTTTTGGTTGAGTTTTTTGGGTCTTCTAGATATAGGATCATGCCATCTGCAAATAAAGAATTTTAATTCTATTTTTTTAAAATTTGGATTCCTTTGATAGCTTTCTCTTGTCTTATTGCTCTGGTAAGAGTCTCGAGGACTATATTTAAAGGCAGTGATGATAGTGGGCATCCTTGTCTTGTTTCTGATTTTAAGAGGAATTCCCACAGATTTCCTTGCTCAATATGATGTTGGTTTTGAGTTTATTGTATATTGCCTTAATGATGTTGAGATATGTTCCTTCTATTCAGATTTTCTGTAGTGATTTTTAACATGAATTGGTGTTGAATTTTGTCAAATGCTTTTTCAGCATCTATTGAGATGGTTGTGTGATTTTTGTTCTTAGTTCTATTTATTTAGTGAATAACATGTATTGATTTGCATATATTGAACCAATCTTGCTTTCCTGGGATGAAACCAGCTTGGTCATGGTGTACAATTTTCTTGATGTGGTTTTGAATCTGCATGACTAGTATTTTGTTTAGAATTTTTGCATCTATGTTCATCAATGATATTGATCTGTAATTTTCTTTTCTTGAGGTACCTTTACTTGGTTTTGGTATTAATGTGATACTAGCCTCATAGGAGTTTGGGAGAATTCCACCTCTTTTAATTTCATAGGATATCCTGTGGAGTACCTTGTTTAGTTCTTCTGCAAAGGTTTTGTAGAATTCAGCTGGAAATCTGTCCAGACTTGTTTGTTTGTTGTTGTTGTTTGGGCAAAATTTTAATCTTGTTTCTATCTCTTTGCTTGCTATTAGTCAATTTATTTTTTCTATATCCTCTTGGTTCAGTTTAGGTAGGTTGTATGTGTCTAGAAATCTGTCAATTTTTCCATGTTTTTCAGTTTATCAAAATATAAATTTTCAAAATAGTTTCTGATGATCTTCTGAATTTCCCCACTGTCTGTGGTGATGTCTCCTTTTTCATTTTTGATTTTAGTTATCTGGGTTGATTCTCTTTCTTTTGGTTAAGTAGGAGTTTGTCAGTCTTGTTAATCTCAAAGAACCAGCTTTTTTTTTTTAACTGATCCTTTGTATTTTTTTATTCTCTATTTCATTTATCTCTGCTCTGATTTTAATTATCTCCTGCTTTCTACTGGCTTTAGGATTAGACTGTTCCTGTTTTTCTTGGTCCTTGAGGTGTGTCATTAAGTTTTTTATTTGGTGACTTTCTGTTTTTCTTTGGGGTCTATAAATTTTCCTCTTAACACTGACTTCAAAGTGTCCCATAGGTTTTGGTATGTTGTGTCTCTATTTTTGTTTAATTCCAGGATTTTTTTTTTTTTATCTCTTCCCATATTTCTCTTCTGAACCAGTCCTCGTTCAAGAGTGTATGATTCACTCTCCATCTATTTATGTAATTTCTTTGGGTCTTACTATTGTTGATTTCTACTTTCATTCTGTTGTAATCTGAATAGATGAAAGAAATTATATTACATCTTTTAAATTTGTTGGTGCTTGCTTTTTGGCCCAGGATGTGGTCTATTTGAGAGGAGGTCCCATGGGCAGCTGAGAAGAATGCATATTCAGTTGTTACTAGTTGAAATATTCTGCATATATTTATTAGGTCCATTTGGTTTATATTGTTTTTTAGGTATGAAATCTTTACTCATTTTGCCTGGAAGACCAATCTCGTGGCATGAGTGGTGTATTGAAGTCTCTCAATATTATTGTATTTGGGTCTCTTTGAGACCTGATGTCCTGAGGAGTTTGTTTTACAAAGGTGGATGCACTCACATTTGGAGTGTAAATGTTTACTATCATTATATGTTCTTGTTGGATTGTTTCTTTTACTAATAAGAAGTGCTCTAATTTGCCTCTTTTCATGTGTTTTAGCTTAAAGTCTGTTTTCTTGGATATGAGTGTTGCTAACCCTTCTTGTGTTCAGCATCCATTTGATCCTTTTACATATAGCATATAAATATGTTTGGCTGTAAGTGAGTTTATTGCAAAGTAGCATATAGTTGGATTATGTTTTTAATCTACATTGCCAGTATATGTCTTTTAATTAGGGAATTAAGACCTTTGACATTAAGTGTTATTATTGCAATATGATTTTTTACTTCCTGTCATTTTATCTTCTATTTTCTGTTTGATGAACTGTTATTTCTCCTCTGATTAGTGGAAAACAGAGGTGGAGTTCACTTTTTCTCTGGTTTGGGAATTTGCTTCTTTTTTCTTCTTTGTGATATATTTATTTTAGTATTTTCTCTAGTGCTAGTTTGATAGGCATGAATTCTTTAAGTTTCTGCTTGTCTTGGAATGTTTTCATTTCTCCATCAATTTTGAATAATATCTTTGTTGGATATAGCAGTATTGGTTGGAAGTTGTTTTCTTCCAGGGTTTGGAGTACTTCATACCAGTCCCTCCTGGCATTCATGACTTAAGAAGTCTGGAGTGATTTTTATTGTTTTGCCCCCTGAATGTCACCATTCTTTTCACTGCTTTTAAGATTCTTTCTCTGGCCTCTATGTTAGTCATTTTGATTATTATGTGGTGTTGGGAGGTCATTCTTTGATCTTGTCTTAACAGTGTTCTGTATGTCTCCTGTAAGTGGATGTCCAAATCTTTTTCTATGTTTGGAAATTCTTTAAACTTATATCTCATTTGGAAATTATCTGAATTTATTTCTCTGAAGAAATTTGTGATATCCTTGAGTTGTGCTTCTGGGTCTTCTTCAATGCCTTTTATCCACAAGTTAGGATGTTTCATATTGTCCCATATTTGTTGGATGTTTAGGTTGTGTTGTTGGGGTCTTAGCCCTGTGGGCCCGGAGAGACCTTGCCCCAAGATGGCGCCGGTCAGAGTGCCAGGAGTAGCTGACTGCCGATATCTATCAGAAGGTAACATTCTTGAGGGGGGCTGTGCCAGGTCAGAGCGCATGCACCAGCACGTCAGAGCCCTTGACCAGAGAGTGCTCATACAGAAGAGCTGTAGGGCTGCATGTGGGCACCTCATGACTTAAGTCCTGATTGGCCCCAAGTTGTTCCCCCTCTGGCCCTGCCTCCTACTGCATGTTTTGATAGTAGAGCCCTCCAGCAAAAAGAGGGAGTGCGAGAGAGAAAGAGAGGGAGAGAGAAAGAGAAAGTGCACAATAAAGAAGCTTGCACCAGCTAGGCGTGATTGTCATCTCTCCTTGGGTCCTCGCGGGCAGGGGTCCAGTGTGGGGGGCGATAGTAATGTCTTCTTTATACTATTGACTATGTTTTCAGTTTTGAATGAACTATCTTCCAGAATGATACCCTGTTTTCTATGTAGTCTAGTCTACCATAGTTGGTTTCTATTCTTTATTTTTTGTGTGTGTGGTACTAGGGATTGAACTCAGGGGCATTCTACCTCTGAGCTATACCCCCAGCCCTATTTTTTATTCTTTATTTTGAAACAGGGTCTCACTAAGTTGCAGAGGGCCTCACTAGGTAGCTGAGGCTGGCCGTGATCCCGGATCCTCCAGTCTCAGCCTCCCAAATGCTGGAATTACAAGGGTGCACCACCACTCCGGGACGGTTTCTATTCATTTATTGATTCCTTCAATTCATTTATTGACTCCTCCATTTCATTCAAAGCCTCTTTCTGGTTCTTTCTTAATGCATCAATTTCCTCCTTCATTTCCTGCACAATTTCTTTGAGGCTGTTTATCATACTGAATATCAAAATTTGGAATTCTCCTTTTTTGGCAGATCAGTATTGGTAATCTCCCTTGTTTTTGAGTTGAGTTGTAGAAGTTTATTGTTCCTCACTCTGCTTCATTCTCATATTTTCAGAGTTGTCAGGTTTGTGTTTCTGTTCTCTTTGCATCTTCCCCCTTTTTGTGTATGAGTCCTGTGTTTATTTTTTGTCCCTTTATAATAAGGTCTATGCTGGGATATATAGTTGCCTCTACCAATCTGATCATATAATCTAACTTTTGAGTTTGTCCCCCAGAGCCTTGTGTAACATTCCAGCTTGTAGCTATGATGTAGTGAAACCCTGTCAGGTTCCTGCCATCTTGATCAGGACACAACAAGATGGCGCTCCTACTGCTCTTTGCCCAAGGCCCAAGGTCTGGCAGGGAGAGATTGCAGAACTCCAAGCTGGGGACTTGAGTGGCTCAATTCCTTAGCCCCAGGGACACCACCACTGTGTTGGGCATCTGCAACACAAGATCCCTTGCTGGCCTCTGTGCTGGTACTTACAGTGCCCAACCAAGGTCAGGTGCTAGTTCACTGCTTTCTGAGCCTGCAACTTAGTAGGCTGAGCTACTTTCCCCCAGGCACTACAGTTGGGTGTCCCTTTATGATACAAGAGATACTATAAGGGCTCTGTAAACTGTTGACTGCAGTTCCCTCCCTCTGAAATATCTCTAGGGGCTATCTTCTAGTTCATGTTTCTGCTGTGTCTGATAGTAGTTCCTACCTCCAGCTCCACAGAGGTGATTTGCAAAGTCTCAGACCCCCTTGAGTCTGAGTCTATTCCTTTGCATGCAGTTCCCTGTGGTCATGCAGGGCTGTCTCCCACTGGGAAGGCTTGTTAAATTACCACCTTGATGGGTACTGCTCTGGATTGCTATCAGAATAGATGGGTTCAGTTGCAGATGCAGGGCCTGGGTAGGTCATCTGGGCTGACAGGTCCCAGTCAAGCCTGGAGCCTGACTCTGTTTGATGATGGTCCATAGTCACTGGTCTCACAACAATCCACAATTTTTTCCTGTAGGTCTGCAGGAGATGCAGTGCTGGCAAACATGGCACTAACATCCATCGCTGCCACCACTTTTCCTTCACCAGGTGAGACCTGTGGAGCTCTGTACAGTCCTCTGCTCTTTCCACCACTTTTCCACCTTCATTGTTCTGTTGAGTTTTTTGCTGCTTTCCTTTCCTTGTCAAGAAGCCGTCTTTCTGATGATTGAGTTCTTAGTCTTAGCATGCTTGAATTCTCCAATCTCCCTCTATGTCACCATCTTCCTTCCTATAATAATTATTTTCAACATCCTTTGCAAATTCTAACATTTGTGTCAGTTTTGGGTTGAATAAATGATTAATTTTTCTACTCATTATAGAGTATTTAAAGATACCCTATACCTATTTGAAAAATCTACTCATTTTTACTGGGTTCCAGATATAAATTTTACCTACATGGGTGATGGATATTCTTGTATTTTATAAATATTCTTGAGTTTTGTTTTTGGATATGGTTAAGTAACTTAGAAAAGAATTAATCAATTTAGGTCTTGTGGAACGAGAGCAGTCTTCAGTCTAGGGACAACTGTTCCCTGTATTAGGCAGGAACCTTTGGTATGCTGATGGGAAGTGGAAGTCAGCAAAAGCAAATCTAGTTTTCTAAAATGTTTTGAGAAATTTCTATGCTATTTTTCAGAATGATTAAAAATCATTCTGATTAATTTTAAAGTCTACTGATTATTATTCATACTTCTGTGTCACAGGTGAAGGAACTGAGGTGTTTTTGAAGTTAAGTGAGAAAAACCAGAAGCCCAGACCGTCTAAACAAAACTGCATTGGCTTAACTTTTAGCTATTCCAACTAAAAATACACATTATCTCAGACTCATGTGTAGTCTTTAATGAGAACAGCTGAAATACAGTATTAAATTATCTATACTGGAGGAATGTAGAAAAATTATGAGAACACAAAAAAAGAGTTAACATGACTCATCACTTTATTAAATGAATAATAAATATGTTATTTGTAAATACATAGAAACTGTGTTGTATTTATTTTGTGTGCTATAGGATATTGAACCCAGAGGCATTCTTGTACCTCTGAGGTACACTGTCAGCACTATTTTATTTTTGTTTTGAAACAGTGTCTCACTACTTTCAGAGGCTGTCCTCAAACTTGTGATTCTCTTGTCAGTCTCTCAAATACTGGAATTAAAGGTGTGTGCCACCATGCCTGGCTTGAAATTATATTTTATATAATAAGTAAAAAAAAACCTATTTATACTTTTCTTTGTATTGTAATTATACAGCATAGTGAGGTTCAAAGAGATACAGACATTGCATGGCATTTGATGTGTTTCCTTCGCCAACCCATTTCACTCCCTATTCCTCCCCCATTCATGTTAGTGAAATCAATGTTGATATCTTTATATATGGATATATTTGAACTGTTTCTTTCCTCGGTTCTCCTTTTTCCCTTCCCCACTGCCCTCCCCCAAACCCTACAATATTCTATTGGTCTCTCTCCTCATTTATCTGAAATCTCTCTTTTTTTTTTTTTTTTTTTTTTTTTTTTTTTTTTTTTTTTTTTTTTTTTTGCTATTTTTTCTTATTTTAATACAATCTGAAAGGTAGTTTTCCTGTTACCTAATGCTGCATAAGTCACCAACCTCATATTATTATGCTCACAGTTTGTGTATTAAGGGCAGATTTGGATAACACTTGGCTGGGAGAATAATTTAAATAATCTACATCTGCTCCATTCAGCACCAATTTGGATCACAGTGATAATCAGCAAGTGTCTGAGAATGAGTCTGAGGGTCCACAGTGGCTCCTCTCACATACCTTAGCAAAAACAGTGAGAAGATTGAGCTCATCTGGGTCTTTTACTGCTGCATGTGGT
Source organism: Graphiurus murinus (assembly GCA_004027655.1). Classification (NCBI taxonomy): domain Eukaryota; kingdom Metazoa; phylum Chordata; class Mammalia; order Rodentia; family Gliridae; genus Graphiurus; species Graphiurus murinus. The sequence continues at coordinate 10,097 of PVLC010037846.1, forward strand.
CTCAAGGACTTGCCACATGGTCATTTATAAGCAAGAATGAGTGAGTGTTTCAAGTATGAACATTGGAAGCAGACATATAATTAAAACTATTTCATATTTAATTTCTAAGATGAACAATAATAGAAAAAGTCACTATATTTTTATTTATTGGTGCATTGTAATCATACATCTTTATGTGGTATAGGATGGCAGAGGCATACACACACCATCATTCATTTAGCCCTTCCTCAATTCCCAGCCCATTCCTTTCTCCCTCCCTCTCATGTTCAGCTTAGTGATTGACTTTGATATGATTGTGAATGTACATCATGTGCATTAAGGTGTTTTCCTCTTCCCTCATTCCATCTCCCTCAGTTAGGTTGCCTTCTTTATTCATCTAAGGTTTCTCCTTCTTTGTCTGTGGCCCTTCTTATGTCCCATTTTCTCCCTAGCTCCTGCATATTAGGGAGAACATCTGACTTTTTACTTTTTGTGATTGACTAATCTCACTTAGCATAATGTTCTCCAGCTCTATCCAGTTCCCTGCAAATGACATAATTTTGCTCTTCTTTATGGCTGAGTAAAATTCCATTGTGCACTTATCCCACAGTTTTGTGATCCATTCATCTGTTGGTGGACATTTTGGCTGGTTCCATAGTTTGGCAACTGTGAATTGTGCAGCTATAAACATAGATATGCATGCATTAGTCTGGTAGTTTGGTTTCCGTTCTTTTGGGTAGATACTCAGATGTGGTATTGCTGAGTCATACAGTAAGTTCATTCCCATTCTTCTGGGGATCCTCCACACTGTTTTTCAAGTAGTTGCACTAATTTTCAATTCCACCAACAATGTATTAGGGTTCCTACTTCTCCACACCCTTTTGTGCAACCAGCATTTGTTGTTGTTTGTGTTTTTAACGACTGACATTCTAATTGGGGTTAGGTAAAATCTCCAGGTAGGTTTGATTTGCATCTCTCTGATTGCTAATGATGTTAAACTTTTTTTATACATTTATTGGCCATTTGTAATTTCTTTTGAATATACAGATAACCTTGGGATAAATAAATGTGGTAAAAACTAAATTTTCAAAATTGTCTATAGTTGCAGGTATACATCCCAGAAATAAGTGGTGTATAATGATATGACTATGTAACACAAAAATGCTTTGTATCAGATGTTCTAGCTTGCTAAGGAAAGCTCATGAATAGCTCTGATTCATAATCCATTTAGTAAAATACAACAATGGAGAAATTATCTCAGTACAGTAGTGTTGACAGTAAGTATGATAATTTTCATACTCCCTAAAATAAATTTATTGAGATGCTACAAAGCATTACACTATCAGTTTAATAAAGTAATAATATAATTAAGACAATTCCTGAGAAATAAAATGTTCAATTCAAAATTTAATAAGTCATATGCACATGGAGGCTTTAAAGTGGATAGCTAAATTCTATGGGATTAAAAACCTCATATATTTAAAAAAGGGTATTAAATTTTGTATAACTCTTTTAAACTTGAAATACAATGTAAATGTATTCAGAGTCAAAGTTTTACTATCTGTTTGGAGTCTCATGTCTTTCTGTATGTTCTTTCCATTCTTGATTTTTTTTAACACATGCAACATGTGACTATACATGCATTTATAAATTTGTTCCCATTGGAATATATATATGTGTGTGTGTGTGTGTGTGTGTGTGTGTATGTGTGTACATATATATGCATATATATATATATGAATGCTTATTTTAATGAGTTCTTTTGTTATGTCCACACAGTGTTGTAATAATATATTTTTAAAATTGTGTTTGAGAATGATATTCACAGGAACACCTATGTAACACATTCAGTACCCCTCCTTTATAATTGTGAATGGAAGACTAAAAAAGGAAAGGTAACAAATAAAGATTCCCTGAGTTCTATACTAGCGCCGATCTCATTTAGCTTCTGTATAAATGACCTTGAAATAGGAGTAAACTCGACCATACCTTGGTTTGAAAACAGTAGACTGAGCAGAGCAAGGGATAAAGCTACAGGGAAATCTTAATAGAATAGAGCCGTGACTGGGAATGTCACAGATGAAATTTAATGTGGTGCAGTCTCATTTTAAATCACATGAGATAGACCCAGAAGCATGTAGAGGCAGGGCACAATAGCATATATAAATTAAAGCTTGGAATACAAATATGATTTTAGTCTCAGAAAATATCCTAAAATGCATGTCCTGTGAATGTGTCCATTTTCACAACTTGCATATAGATCCTAAGAAGATGAAGTAAACACATAGGTGCAAACTATTTAAACTTCTAATATTGTTACATGAATTAAAAACATGGAATTATAATGATGATATGTGATTTCATCTAGGTAAGAAGAGTTTGTTTCTGTCCTCACTTTTATCTATAGAACAGTTACTAAAAGCAGATAATGGAGTAGCTAATATGAGATTACTTATAAGTAAAATTAGATATTGATTTTCCAGAGAGATTAACTTTTATAAGAAAAAAGTTTTCTACAATCAAATGAATTTGAGGAATACTCTGATAAACAGAATTAATGAATTTCATTTTTTCAAGACTTTTCAGTCTATCAAATATGTTAATGTGAAGTGGTAGCTTTTTCAAAATATATATTAATGTGCAACCCTCATATTCATCAGCTTTTCCTCACTGTGACAAAATACCTGAGATAATCAACCTAAAAGGTGGGAAGGTTTTACTTATTTATTTATTTAGTGGTGCTGGAGATTAAACACAGGAGTATTCTACTCCTGAGCTATATCACCAGCCCTTTTTATTTTATCTTATTTTATTTTACTGTTATTTTCTATTTTGAGATAGGGTCTCAACTAAGTTACTGTGCACTTGCCTTGAACCTGTCATCTTCCTGTCTCAGCTCCCTGGTACTGGGGTTTTGGATGTACACAACCACGTGCAGCTAAAGAGGAAAGCTTTTGTTTTGATTTTTACTCCTGGTTTCAGAGACTTCAGTCCATGATCAGTTGTCTCTATTGCTCTTGGGCTTGTGTTAAGGTGGAGTATTATGGCAGGGAGTGCTTGGTAGATTGAAATTAGTTACCTCTGTTGGCCTGGAAGTACAGAGAAGAGGGGCCTGGTTCCCACTATCCCCTTCAAGGGAATGCCCTCAGTGATCTAAATTCCTCTAACCAGCTTTCCACCTCTTAAAGGCTCTACCGTATTCCAATAGAGCCCCAGGCTGGAGATGAAGACTTTAACACATGGGTCTGTAGGGGATATTCATATCCAACTATAGCAACCAATAAGTTGCCCTAAGCATCTCAGAAAATGTCCTGAGGAACTCACAGCGATCTGTGGAAGCTAACGATTAAATTCATGAGAGGAGTTTTCAATGAATGTGATAATGAATTGCTAGGACATTTTGGAAATTTTCAAGGTACTTTTCCTTAAAGTTTTTATGTGTAGTATTCTAGTCTATATTATAATTTTTCTTATGCTTAAATTAGAGCATTGCACTGATAATTTTTAAATGTTATTTTAAAGATATGCTATTATATTATTTTACAATGTCTTAAAATGTATTTGTTATTAAAATGGGACACTGAATCTCAAAGTGTCAACCATTACTCTGAGATTTTCTCACCTAAAACGTTTTATTTATTTTAAACTAATACTATTTATAATAATTTTCTTCTGGCATTGTTAAAAGTGCTCTATACTAGAAGATGAAAGAAATGAAGAAGAGACAGAAATTGGGCTCTGGGTTTCTAGAATACCATATAGACAGCTTTTTCTTCTGTTTGCTTGAAATACAATAGATTGACATCAGTCATCCAGGGGCACCTTCCCCTAGGCAAATGTCTACCACTGGAAGAGCAGAATATTATGGTATATCTTAATTGGAGCCTAAATTCTAACTGTAAACTCAGGACCTATCACTTGAAATCTAATATCTCCTAGCAAACAATCTACCTGTTTACTTAGCAATTTTGAGCTGTGTGAGTTTCAATTAGTTCCCTGGCTATTGTTTTTAAATTACAGAATTGTCAGCCTATGCAAGGAAAAGTAAACTTTTACTTAATTGATAAAAGGGAAGTTTAATCCTCATCTGGAACTTCAACTCCATGAATCTTATGGCTACTACAGAGTTTTCACGGTCGTCTTTAATGGATACAACTCTTTGGAATTTTCATTTCACTTCATAGATTCGGCTTTCTCTATATGTCTTTCTAATTCTTTTGGGGGCATCTGGATGTAACCGTGTCTGAACAATGCTTTTGATCATTTTAAATTGGTTGCAAGAATTTTAATATCTAAAGACTTCATATTAACATATGAATATGTTGCTTCCCTTGAAAAATCAGGCTATCTGACCATAGTGGTTATGCATTCTCACATGTGAATACTCAATTTGAACTAAGGAGCAGCTAACCCTTTCAAAACGATGTATTTTTATCCCTGCTCCATAGTCACTGTTATTCCCTAATGTTTCTCTAATACTGAGGCCAAGCTTCATTCGCCATTCATTACTGTGTTTAACTGTTGTTCTCCTGCTTCTGAAGAGGAAAATAAAGAGACTACAGGTTTCATGAGAACATTTCCCTGTCTTTAATATTTAAGGAGTGTCTGTGTCCCAAGAATACTATTGAGGCCCTGTTTTGAAACAAACCACTTATTTATATTCCTGTTTCACCTTTGAAGTCATCTGAGATATTATAACACCTGATCTAGGGACTTAGATTCCTCAGCCAGGATACAGTAATTTTCCTTCTTTCCTTTCCACTTTTGTGAAATTCTACTGGTCCTTTATGTTTGCTATCTTTACTAAACATAAATACAATTAGTAACTACCAATTTATGGTTTCATTTTGTTAAGGAACAAAAATTATGCTTGGAAGTATGTTAGTAGACAAGTGTGCAACTGAAATAAATTTTAAGTGTTATCATTTATTTAAGAGTATCAGCTTAAAGGAGATTTCTTAAAAGACTTACATAAATAGATTAAATGAAACCTAAA
>PVLC010037848.1:0-15073 GCA_004027655.1 Graphiurus murinus
TTTTTTTTTTTTTTTTTTTTTTTTTTGCGGTACTGGGGATTGAACTCAGGGGCATTCTACCTCCGAGCTACACCCCCAGCCCTATTTGTTATTCTTTATTTTGAAACTGAGTCTCACTAAGTTGCGGAGTGCCTCACTAGGTAGCGGAGGCTGCCCGCGAACCGGGATCCTCCAGTCTCAGCCTCCCGAATGCTGGGATTACAAGCGTGCGCCACCACGCCCGGCTTCCCAGCCCTTTTTTTAAAAAAAATCTGAAACAGGGTCTGCTAAGTTCCTGTTAGAGTTAGATATAGAATGTCCCCTGAAAAGCTCATGTATTAAGATTCAGAACAGATGTAATTAAGTCATGAGGGTTGTAATCTCATCAGGAGATAAATGGCAAGGTGTGGCTGGAAAAGGTGGGTCTCTGGAAGTGTGGCCTTAGGGGTTGGGTTTTGTCTTTGAACACCTTTGCTTGCTTGCTTTCTCTGCTTCTAGCCGCCATGATGTGAGAGAAGAGACTTGCTCTCTTGTCTCCCTGCTTCCTGTTACCCTGCCTTGAGCTCTGAAGACCAGGCCTAACATGGACTGAACTCTGGAATCTCAAAAAAACTGTGAGCAAGTAAACCTTCCTTCCTTTAAGTTGTGTAGTCAGTCTTTGTATTATAGCAGTGAGATTGTTAACTGAGACAGTTTCTAAGGGTCTTGATAAATTGCTGAGGCTGGCCTTGAACCTGTGATCCTCCTATCTCAGTCTCCCAAGTACTAGGATTACAGGCTATAGGTTGTGTATTTAACATGATAAGGTTTGGAATTGTTGAAGCCTAAGTAAAAGATTTGAAAAACTGCTGAAACAAATAATCAAGACAATGTTCTGTTCTCTTCTTCTCCCTCCTCCTCCTCCTCCTCCTCCTCCTCCTCCTCTTCCTCTTCTTTCTTACTAGGGATTGAACCCAGGGGTGCTCTACCATGAAGCTACACCCACAGCCCTTTTTACAATTTATTTTAAGACAGGCTACCACTAAGTTGCTGAGGCTGGTCTTGAAACTGTGATAATCCTCTCTTAGCTTTTCAAATACTGAGATTACAGTCATGTGCCACCATGCCAAGCTTGTGTCTATTTTTTTTTTTTAAACTGGGAAAGAGTCTTTTTAGTTTTAAATATCCAAAACCCAGCCAGATGTAGTGACCCACACTTGCAATCCCAGTACTTGGAGGCTGACAGGAGGACCACACGTTCTCAGTCAGCCTCAGCAAATTAGTGAAGCCTTCTGCAACTTAGTGAGACACTATTTCAAAATAAAACAGTGCTAGGAGTGTAGCTCAGAGGTAGAATGCCCTTGGGCTCATTCCCCAGCACCATACACACATGCACAAAACCTCAAAACAACTTCCCACTGAAGTGGCAGCCTGTGTATGTGTAACACAGCTAGGAAGGAGATGGAGGCTTTGGTCCCAGCAGCACTGCTGCCAGGAGTGTGACAGACCAGGATGCCCCAGCTGCTTCCTGTCTAAAGAGGACCCAGAAACCCAAAGGAGAAAGGCACACATGGTTAGGAGGGACCAACTCAAGGAAGCAGGAGGACGGGCTTTGTGAAGAACACAGTTAGTAAAGAGACTTAACCAACTCACTGGCCAAGGAAAGGAGAGATGCAAAGAGAACACAGGAGCACCAGCAATCCCACACGCACGCCTGCTCCCTGCTGCCCACCCCACAGCCGCACACAGCCACCCCACACTCCCTGCCCCCACCTCCTGCCACCTGTTCTCCCCACACACACCTGTGTCCCTTAACCTTAACCTTTCCCACCAGGCAAGATCTGTTCCGCCTTCAAGGGGAAGGCTTAAATGTCACAGCCAGCCCTTCCATTCTCCATAAATCATTAATGAATAAATGAACAAAAGGCTATGATAGTAACTTCCAGAGGCTACTATTTAGTTAGTGCTCACTATGTGTCTGGGCCTTGTACTAAGGTCTTCTTTCTTCTTTTTTCTGTCCATTACTGGGGATGGGACCCAGGGGTATTCTACCTTTGAGCTACACCCCCAGCCCTATTTGGTTTTTATTTTGAAGTAAGGTCTTGCCAAGTTTCTGGGGCTGGCCTCAAAATTGTAATCCTCCTGTCTCAGCCTCCCAAATACTGGGATTACAGGAGTGTGCCACCACACCCAGCTTGTACCAAGATCTTTAAAAACATCATGCCACTGAGTCCTCATGCAAATCCCAGAGGTTAATAGGATGATTTCCATTCCCAACCCCCAACCTGGTACCAGAGATGGAATCTAGGGCCTTGCATATGCTAAGTAGGCAAACGCTCTACCACTGAGTTACAACCCCAGCCCTTTTTATTTTATTTTGAGATAGGGTCTCACTAGGTTGCCAGACTGGTCGCAAACATGCGATCCTCCTGCTTCTGCCTCAGAAGTGGCTGGAATTACAGTCTTGTGTGACTATGTTAGATCATAATTCCACTTTTTTGTTGTTGTTACTGGGGATGAAACCCAGGGGCATTCTACCTATGACCTACACCCCCAGCCGTATTTTGGTTTTTATGTTGAAACAGGGCTTTGCTAGGTTGCTGAGGGCTTCACTAACTTGCAGAGGTTGGTCTTGAACCTGCAATTCTCCTGTCTCAGCCTCCCAAGTACTGGGATTATAGGCATGTGCCACCAAGTGCAGTAGGATTTCTTCCTTCTAGGTGACTGAATGGGTTTTGGGGCAGATTAGGCCTCCTGCCTGGGGTCCTGCAGCTGCCCCTCCCATGCCTAAACTGTTCTTCATTGCATTAAGCTAATGAGCAGGGAGTCAGGCCCAGCTGGGCTTTGCACCCCGGGCATCTGACTCCAACTCCAGCACCACCTCCCCCAACAAATCAAATTCTGGCAATCTTTAGAGGCCTGTCAAGGTCATTACCTCCAAGGCAATATTAAAGGCAGGAGGGAGGAGGAAGAGGAAATTGTAGAAAGACTTGAAGATTAGATCTCCATTTAGCTTGCCCTTCGCAAGCGCAGGATCTGACCTCAGACAGAAGTATGTGTCATCTGCCCCCTGCCCCATCTTCTTGATGAGTTCTTGCCCTGGCTGCAAGCCCCATGAGGTGGATCTCCAGGGGCGTGGTTAAGGGTTGACTCCATCAAGGACCAGAGAGGGCTGCTCTGCCCTACTCCGCCAGCCAAGCTATGAATAACAGGAACGATGCGCCAGCTGCAGTTTAAAGATCTAACGGAGAAATTAGATCTAATGCAACCCGCAGCCCATGCAGCTGCAGGTTGCATTTGAATGAGCCATATTTAAGCAGGGTTTTGAATCTCCCCACACCTAACTGGTGCAAAATCTGTAACCAGTTACAAAGTCCAATATGCAGTATCATTTGTCTACTCTGGAGGGGTGGGGATTAGGTTATTTAAGTATCTCAGAATTCTGATATAAGCCAGATAGTTTTTGGGGTTTTTTTGTTGTTGTTTGGTTTTTATTTTGTGTGTGTGTGTGTGTGTGTGTGTGTGTGTGTGTGTGTATGTGTGTGTGTGTTACTGGGGATTGAACCCAGGGACATTCTACCTCTTTTTATTCTTTATTTTGAAAATGGTCTCTCTAAGTTGCGGAGTGCCTCACTAAGTAGCTGAAGCTGACCACGAACCTGTGATCCTCCTGTCTCAGCCTCCCAAGTACTGGGATTATAAGCATGTGCCACCATGCCCGGCTCCAAGTTTATCTTTTAGTTTGAAACAGGGTCTCACTCATTTGCTGAGGGCCTTGCTAAATTGTAGGGCTGACCTCAAACCTGGGATCTTCCTGTCTCAGTTTCCCAAGTTCTAGGATTATAGGCATGAGCCACTTTGCCTGGCTAGTCACTAGTCTTCTAAAAAGGATAATGCCACAGCTGGGCATGCCTGTAATCCCAGTACTTGGGAGGTTTAGACAGGAGGATCGCAGATTCGAGGCCAGCCTCCACAATACAGCAAGACCCTCAGCAACTTAGCAAGACCGTTTCTTTTTTTTTTTTTTTTTTTTTTTCAGTACTGGAGATTGAACTCGGAGGCATTCTACTTCCAAGCTACACCCCCAGCCCTATTTTTCATTCTTTATTTTGAAACAGGGTCTCACTAAGTTGCAGAGTGCCTCACTAGGTAGTTGAGGCTGGCCGCGAACCCGGATCCTCCGGTCTCAGCCTCCGGAATGCTGGGATTACAAGCGTGCGCCGCACCGCCCGGCCGAGACCCTGTTTCAAGCTAAAAAATAAAATAGGTCTAGGGGTAGAAAGCCCCTGGGTTCAATCCAGTACCAGAAAAACAACAACAACAACAAAAAAAAGAGTAGTGACTAAGCTGGGCTCATAATATCTATAATACCTATAATCTATAATACCTATAATACCAGCCACTCAGGAAGCCAAGGCTGAGACAGGAGGATTGCAAGTTCAAGACCAACGTGGGCAACTTACCAATACCCTATCTCACAATAAAATGAAGAGGGCTGGGGGTGTAGCTTGGTGGTAGAACACTTGCCTAGCATGCTCTAGGCCCTGGGTTCGATCCCCATAATGAGAGAAAGAGACACACACAGAGACACTAGTGAGCTTCATGAGCAGGGCAATGTGATGTGATTGTTGTGTACTGCTTAGAATGAAACTGAAAATGGCGGAAAAAAAGCTTTTCCTGGAATTTCTGAGTAACATACCACATTGCATTATTTAGAACTAATACCCTGACCTCTGTTAACTAACAAGCGTTGCAATTCAATTAGTGGTTTTACAGTAAGCCTTACAAATCATGGGCACTCTGCCAGAGATACTTATGAACAGAACTACAAGGAGTTTTAGATGGAATATTGTGAAATCCAATTGTCTACAAACTGAATGGGGGTAGGGGGTTGTGAACTTTAAAATAGAACCATTTTTCCCAGTCATAATGAGAATTCTCTAAAAACAACCCTGACTGGCAAACTGAAATTAGACCCTAAATTTAAAATTCAGAAATATAACCAATAAGCCAGGCATGGTGGTGCACACTTGTAATCCCAGTACTTGGGAGGCTGAGACAGGAGGATGGCAGGTTCGTGGCCAGCCTCAGCTACTTAGCAAGGCCCTCCATGACTTAGTGAGATGCTGTTTCAAAATAAGAGACTAAAATGGGGCTGGGGGTAAAGCTCAGAGGTAGAATACCCCTGGGTTCAATTTCCAGTACCACCAAAATAAATAAGTAAATAAACACACAAGCAATAAGATTCTGTAATATGTTGATATAAAGCATAGGAAAATGTGACACTCGAAGAAAACACACTGAAATTTGAAATTCTGGAGGAGCAAGGGTGGATCCCTAAGTCCCAGCACTGCAAAACACTGCCTTGGGCAACATGTAACTCTAGTGGTATGCTAGGCCTCCAGGTTCACCTTCCATGTTTTCAGTTTCATTCAGACAAAAAAATTATTCAATGGAATGTTGCAGATCTAAAAATATCAAATGGAGCCAGGCATGGTGGCACACACTTGTAATCCCAGCATTTGGGAGGCTGAGACCAGAGGATCTGGGTTCGCAGCCAGTCTCAGCTACCTAGTGAGAGGATCCGGCCGGGTTCGAGGCCAGTCTCAGCTACCTAGTGAGGCACTCTGCAACTTAGTGAGATCCTGTTTCAAAAATAAAGAATAAAACATAGGGCTGGGGGTATAGCTCGGAGCTAGAATGCCCCTCCAGTACCACAATAAAAAAATTAATTAATTAAATAAAAATGTCAAATGGAATATTACATAAGCAAACAATCACACATTCTACATCAGGTTCTTCTGTGTAGCATGACAATTCTCATGCCATCCTGCTCTGTCCTGTCCAGGACATGAACCATCCCTTTGTCCAGTGTATCTGTGCTGGGTACAGCACCCTCACGTTAGTCACTTTCTATCTATGTTGTCAGAACTACTGTTACGCTTGGGTTCAAGCCTGCTCTCCCTCCCTCCTCCCCTTTCTTTTTTGATACTGAGGATCAAAATCCGGGGGGGGGGCGGCATTTTATCTCCAAGCTACACTCCCAGCCCTTTTTATTTTTATTTTGAGACAGGGTATTACTAAATTGTTGAGGCTGGTTTCAAACCGGCAATCCTCCAGTCTCAGCCTCCCAAGTACTGGGGTTCCAGCTGCGTACCACCATGCCGGCTAAGTGACCCTTATTTTATTTAATAATTGTCCCAAAGCACAAGAGTGATGATGCTGGCCATTCAAACATGCTAAAGAGAAGCTATAAAGTGCTCTCTTTATCTGAAGAGGCAGAAGTTTATCATAGGTAGGTATGCATAGGGGAAAAACATTGCATAGTGAGGATTCAGCATTATGGTGGTGAATACACCCTGAGGATAAGGGGTGTACCACACTGAAGCACAGTAGGGTGGGAATCAGCCAGTGGGATGTTTCTGGTTCCAGTGCTGCCACTTCCTGGCCAGAAGCTGGGGGCATCCTACACCACTTCCCCTGCAGACCCCTTGGTGGAGTCTAAGAGATCGTGCCACCTATTCTCACCAGCCTGAGGAACCTCCCAGCTGGACAGGGGCCTTGGCCGCCGGCTGCTCTCCCATCACAAGGTCGGGCTCTCTTCCAACCCACTCTTCCCTCTGCTGCCTGGGTCCTTCCCAGGCTGCAACTCAGCAACCTTCAGAAGACTAGCCCAGCCCTGGGACCTTTCCCTCAGCGATTCGTAAAGGTCCTCTTTCTCTAGCCCTGTTGTCTCTGGACTGTACGGAAGGGCCATTCCCAGGCTCCCCTGGCCAGGATGAGTGAGCGGGAGGCCCAGGGCACTGTCCCTCCTCTCTGTGCAGCTTCTGTCCTGGGCTTTCCAGAGGCTGCTGTGTCCCTGCTTTGGGTCCTGCCTCCTGGGTAGCTCCCCGACCCCCACAGCCTGGCTCATGTGACCCCTTACTTACTTATTTATTTAATTTGGTACTGGGGATTCAACCCAGAAGCATTCTACCTCAGAATTATAGTCCCAGCCCTATTTATTTATTTATTTAGTACTGGAGATTAAACCCAGGAGCATTCTACCTCCAAGCTACACCTTCAGCCCTATTTTATTTTTTATTTTGAAACAAGGCCTCCCTAAGTTTCTGAGAGTCTCACTAAATTGTTGAGGATAGCCTCTAACTTGCAATCCTCCTGTTTCAGCCTTCCAATCCCAGCTTCCCAGAATGACAGGTGTGAACCACCATGTCTGGCTGAGTTTGAGTTCTTTGAAGGCAAAAGCCATGATTTTCCTCCGCATCCTCAGCAACCATCAGCTGAGTAACGACAGACCAGGAAAACACCACTTGTTTTACAGACCTCAGATGTATCAACTGGGGGCCATTTGGGGCCAAAAAACTTTTTGTTGGGTGTTATCCTGTGCGTCATCGGATGGTACAGGAGTGGGGCCACTGATGCTGTTAGGAATAAGATATATAATTAAAAAAGAAGCTCTGAACAGTAGGAAAGGGCCACTGATTAGTCTTAGAGTGGTTTCTTTGAAGCTATGGAAATCTGTCATTTCCAGTCATAAAGTAGAATGATCTATTAATGGTACAGATTAAAAAATAAAGAAATCACAACACTGTTAACAGCTACAGTTTCCTGTGGTTAAAAGTTCAGTTTAAGGATTGTTTGTATTCGATGATGGCAATAATATCTAATTTTTTTTTTTTCCGGTACTGGGGATTGAACTCAGGGGCATTCTACCTCCGAGCCACACCCCCAGCCCTATTTTTTATTCTTTATTTTGAAAACGAGTCTCACTAAGTTACGGAGTGCCTCACTAGGTAGCTGAGGCTGGCCGCGAACCCGGATCCTCAGGTCTCAGCCTCCCGAATGCTGGGATTACAAGTGTGTGCCACCATGCCCAGCTAATAATATCTAATTTTGTGAATGGCTTTTTAAAACTTCAGTTAAAAAGAAATTTTAGTATCATAGGAAAGTAAATACTGGCACATAAATAAGTATACTCAACTGGTTAGTGTGTGTGTGTGTGTGTGTGTGTGTGTAGTATTGGGACTGAACCCAGGGCCATTCTACCTCCAAGCTACACCCCCAGACCTTTTCTTTATTTTTTTTATTTTTATTTTTTGCGGTACTGGGGATTGAACTCAGGGGCATTCTACCTCCGAGCTACACCCCCAGCCCTATTTTTTATTCTTTATTTTGAAACCGAGTCTCACTAAGTTGCAGAGTGCCTCACTAGGTAGCTGAGGCTGGCCGCGAACCCGGATCCTCTGGTCTCAGCCTCCTGAATGCTGGGATTACAAGCGTGCGCCACCACGCCCGGCTCTTTTCTTTATTTTTTATTCTGTAACAGAGTCGCTAAATTGCTGAGGCTGGCCTCCAATCTGCAATCCTCCTGCCTCATTACTTGGGTATACTGGGATTACAGGCATGCACCAGTGCACCCAGCTAAAAGTATGTACATATATATAAATATTTAAAATATAAAACATTTCTCCTATTAAATATATTTTGGAAATACATAATGCAAGCCAAACCATATCTTCCCTAGTTCAACTTTATAAAATATAAAACAAAAGTAAAATGCCATGTTAACTAAGCAGGTAAAATAATTAGCAGCCAGGAGCTCTGGCTTCATTCAAATATTCCATCATAGGAGGGCGTGGCGGTGCATGTCTGGAATCCCAGTAGTTGGGAGGTTGAGACAGGAAGATCTCAGGTTTGAGGTGAGCCTCAGCAACTTAGTGAGACTCTCAGCAACCTACCTAAACTCTTTAAAACAAACAATAAAAAGTAGGGCATATAATCCCAGTACTTGGGAGGCTGAGATAGGAAGACCCCAACTCGAGGCCAGCCTTAGCAACTTTACTAGCAAGACCCTGTTTCCAAACAGAAAATAAAAAGGGCTAGGGATGTAGCTCAGAGGTAGAATGCCTCTGGGTTCAATCACCAGTACCACTAAATAAATAATCAGTCATTTAAGTCGAATCTTGGCAAATTGAAGGTCTACATAAAAACCTACAGGTAGGTAACTGGGTAAGATCAGTAAGACTGAATAATGGCCTCTGTGGGAAAGGTGTCGATTTCACACAATCCTGGAATTGTCTTGGCTCACCTTATCTAGGTTACTGGGCTGAACCACATTCCTGTGGGTGAGAAGGTGTTTCCCTAATGGGGATGGCTGTTTGCTTTATGGATCCTGTGGGGTGCTGGGGAGGGACTGATGAGGATTTGCAAAGGTAGAGTTAAATCTAAGGAGAAGATCTTCCTTGGGAAAACCTGTCTTGGAAATTGGGGGTCCAGCAGACGGAACGCGAGATGCCAGGGCAGGCAGGTCTGGACCACGCAGCAGGGGAGGCCTTCTTCACCCGAAGAGCTCCTTCTGTTTCAGCCTCTGTGTCCCCTTCCTCCAGGCGCACATCAACTCCAGGGCTCAAAGAAGCTTGGAAGACAGCCAGCCCGGCTCGGAGGACTGCTCAGTCCTGGCTGCCTCTGGCGCATGCTCCCTCTCCACCTGCCTCGCGGCAAATCAGATCACGGCTGAACCACCAAAGTTCATGGCCAGCACTCCTAATGCCTGCAACCAAGCCAAGGACTGATGTCACCTCGGAGACTGCCCCCTCACATTTACCATTCAAAGCAAAGAAAGCGTTCCAGATGGGTGGCCCTAATCTCCAAGGCGCTTTGAAGGTCACTGGAGCAAAAACAATGTCTGCTTGCTGCCCTTGCTGGAGGCCTCCTGGCCGGAACCTGGGACCCTGGGGCCACCTCACTGGGCTCAGCACCCCATAGGGAAGTCCCTCAGATAGACAGCAGCCTTTACACCCAGCATTTAAATACACATGTTAAATCTTTTGTTGGTGGTGGTGGTACTGGGGATTGAACACAGGTGTGTTCTACTGCCAAGCTACACCACCAGTCCTTTTTTTTTTTTTTTTTAAACAAGATCTCACTAGGTTGCGGAGAGTCTGGCTAAGTTGTTGAGGCTGGACTCAAACCTATGATCCTCTCGTCTCAGCCTTCCAAATACTAGGATACAGGCATGTGCCACAGTGCACAGCTACTAAAAACTTTTGTAAGAGCATAGATTTGTATCATATTATCCCCACATTTATTTTAGCTGAGTTTTTCTGCATTAAATTGTATCTCTGGCAGAGAGAACAACTTTCAATTCAGTTTCCATCCAGAGCCAATTAGATCACAATTTAGGAAGATGCATTTTAACATCCCTAGGGACAGAGGTTCAGAGAAATCCCTTTCCCCACACTCTGTTCAAATAGGCATCTCAAGCCAGGTGTGGTGGCCACACATGTGTAATCCCAGTACTTGGGAGGCTGGGACTGGAGGATCACAGAGTCGAAGTCAGCCTGAGCAATTCAGCAAGATCCTGTTTCAAAGTAAGAAATAAAAAGAACTGGGTATGTAGCTCCATGGTAGGCCGGACCACAAAACATCTCAGATTCTCAAATTAGTTTGCCCATTTGAGCAGGAGTCCACATGCTTTCTACAGTCTAACTTATGCTGCCTCCCTCTCACTGACCTGCACAGTGGGACGCTGCCTCCCGGCACACCCTCCCCAGACAGTGGGGCGCTGTCTCTCCGCGCGCCCTCCACAGCTCCTTCGACCACATTCTCACTTAGGAGCCACCAGAGCGTGAGACGCCTGGACGCCACGGGGAGCAAAGCAGCACTGGCTGGCCACCACTCCTGCCGCTCACACCTCCGCAGCTGGACACGGGGCCTCCTAGGTCTGGCTACAGAGGTTTGGAGGCCACTTTGTTGGAGGAGGAGGCCCTTGTCCCCAGCCCATCCTGAGGGGCACTGCTCAGACACAAGGAGCTCCTGGAAGGGAATCAGTGAGCCACACTGTCCTCTGCTGACTCAGGGAGCACGTGGGCCCAGTGACATAAATTCTCAGCAATGGGGAAAAAGAGGGAAACTTGGGGACATTTACTGGGAAGAAAAAGATTACAGTTCTCAGGCCTCATCAGGCCTTCAGACCAGCAGGTTTCTCTGTTTCTCTCTCCCCACAAAGCTGCAGCTCAGGGGCTACATGTGAGGGGTGGCAGGGGGGGTACTGGGGATGGAACCCAGGGGCATTCTACCTCCAAACTACACCCCCAGCCCTTTTTACTTTTTATTTTGAAATAGAGTTTCACTAAGTTGCTGAGGGTCTTGTTAAATTGCTGAGGCTGGCCTGGAACCTGCAGTCCTCCTGTCTCAGCCTCCCAAGTACTGGGATTACAGGCATGCACCATCACCACCACCCCCGGCTAGTTTTACCATTTTTTGTCCCCATGGAGATTCGTGGCCAGAAGTTTCCATGGGGTCACCTGAGCTGCACATCACCTCTGAGTTCATGGGTTTGGTACCAGCTACAAGCATGGCTGTGGTTTTTGGTGCTGGATATAGAAAGCCCTTGGTGCAACAGGATCAACAATATCAGCAATTGCTAGGATTCACAATTGGAACCTCCAAAACTCAGGTTCAAACTTAACTGCCATTGCATGAAGAGATGTTAAGACAGCTAGGTACAGGGGGGCACACCTGGAATCCCAGTACTTGGGAGGCTGAGTCAGGAGGATTGCAGGTTAGAGACCAGCCTCAGCAACTTAGTGAGACCCTGACTTAAAATAAAAAATAAAAAAGGCTAAGGGTATAGCTCAGCAGCAAAGCACTTTTGGGTTCAATCCTCACTATGTTAAGAAAAATAAAGCACTCTGTTGAAAAGTCAGCAGAGCTGAGCTTATCATATTGTATATGGGTCTGGACTTGGCAGGTGCAATATATTCCAGGGGGCCTGCAGGGGCACAGAAAACGCATGTGCAGAAGCAGACCCCTTTAAGGCTGATCCATAGCAGAAGCTCCTCGGAGCTCCTCCCTACAGCCATCCTCCCTTCTCTCCTGAATATGGATAACATACACCACAGGACTCTTTCCAACCCTGACTGTGAGATGTTAAGTAGGGTTTTGCTTTGCAGTGCTGGGGATCCAACCCAGGCTCTCAAGTAGGCTAGCAGGTCTACCACTGATCTGCATTCTCAGCCACGTGGACTGTGAAATATAAATATCAGATGCCTTGAAATGTTGGACAATTAGCATTCAGGGTAATTCTCCATAATCATTTGCTCAGACTTCAAGACTCACTTTCCTATAAGATGGTCATATTAGCTCCCCAATATGACTTAATTCATACCATAAATAGACTATGTAACTACTGGTAATAGGACCACTTTATTAATAATTGTTCACTGGTGATGTACCAAAGTCAATGAGTCTTCGAATTCTATGAATAAATGAGCCTGATGGCTTTGGTGCAGAAGCACAAATGGTAGCAGAATGGGAAAAAAAGAGGAACCAGGGGCGCTCTACCTTCGAGCTGTACCCCTGGCCCTTTTTTTATTTTTTATTTTTAAACAGGATCTTGCTAAGTTGTTGAGGCTGGCCTCGAACCTGTGATTCTTCCATCTCAGCCTCCCAAGTACTGGAACTACAGGCATGTGCCCTTCTCCTCCCATATTTTGAAACAGGTGGCTTTGTCCTTGGTATCCTCTCTGACCTTCCTCTTTAGGTACTTGTTCTCATTGATCTGTTCTCAGCCCCCATGATGTCCCATAAGACAAGTGGCACTTCTGCCTCTTGACTACCTTCGTCTACTCTTTCGGTCCAGGGATCTGCCCTAAGTGTTGTGGAAAGGGGAGCCTTGCGCAGGCCAGCACACACAAGCAAGCTTCTTGTCCTTTCCTCTTCTGTAATGTGCTTCTGCACCTATGGTCAGACTCTGATGGGGTCAGCACCCCTAAACTCCCTATCACTCACCATAGACTCATGAGATCTCTAACCATATTGGTTTGGTGGTTGTTATTGTTTCTCACTATGGCAACAGCTTTAGCACTGGGGAAAGGAGTGATCCTGCGGGAGCACGTCCCATGAGTGAGATGTGTAAGCTTCAGCCTACCCGTCCACCCAAAAGGCCTGTCCTTCATTTATTCAGTGTCCAGCAAAGGGACCGCTCAGGCATGTACTACAATGTGACCCCTTTGACAATATTCAAATTTTGTTTAAAAAACATTCAAGCCAGTGTGGTGGTGCACACCTGTAATCCCAGGAGGATGAGATGGGAGGATCTAAAGTTTGAGGACAGCCTCAGCAATTTAGCAAGACCCTGCTTCAAAAACTAAAAATGGGCTGTGCGTGGAGCTTGAAGGCTCACCCCTTCCCCATTTCCACTCCCAGCTCCAACCTCTCAAAGTCTGCTGGTTCATTTCTTTTCCAATTATAATTTCAGAACTATAATGACACAATAGATAGCTCTCTAAGCCCCAATAGTCCCTCAGAGACCAGGGTCCTGATGCAACAGAGGCTGGCAGTTTGGCAACACTCTGCCTGTGTTGCCTGGGTGCTTACACAAGGAGCTCAGGGTCACAAGAGCTGAGCACAATTGAAAGACAACCGAGACCAGTGTCACTGGAGCAGATGCCAACCAGAAAGGAAAACTGCCACCCCCATTCTGATGAGGCTCCTGTGGCTCATTTCCTTCTGAGACAGGAGGATTGCAGGTTCGAGGCCAACCTCAGCAACTTAGCCAGGCCCTCAGCAACCTAGAAAGCCCGTTTCAAAATTTTTTTTAAAGGGGGGAGGGGCAGCCGGGCGTGGTGGCACACGCTTGTAATCCCAGCATTTGGGAGGCTGAGACCGGAGGATCCGGGTTTGCGGCCAGCCTCAGCTACCTAGTGAGGCACTCCGCAACTTAGTGAGACCCTGTTTCAAAATAAAGAATAAAAAATAGGGCTGGGGGTATAGCTCGGAGGTAGAATGCCCCTGAGTTCAATCCCCAGTACCGCAAAAAAAAGGGGGGGGAGGGGCTGTTGGTGTAGCTCAGAGATACAATGCTTCTGTGATGCCTCTGTGCTCAATTCCCAGTACCGAGAGAGAGAGAGAGAGAGAGAGAGAGAGAGAGAGAGAGAGAGAGAGAGAGACATTGATTGATTGATGGAGAGGAAGACAAAGGAAGAGAGACAGATAGATGACAGGATGGATGGATAGATGATAGAAAAGATATGGATGGATGGAGAGAGACATAAATGAACAGAGATAGACAGACAGACAGATGGACAGACTGCCTCCCAAAGTCCCTTCCCCTCATTCCAAGGCTTCAGTGGTCCACGGTCTCAGTGGGAATGTAAAATGGTACAGCCACTATGGAAAATAGTATAGCTTCTCAAAAAATTAATCATAGAAGGAAGAACTGATGAAAGAAACAGTTCAAGTTCTGCTGTGCCCAAGTATGAAGGTATCACCACCAATCTCACTAGTGTGCACAGGGAGGGGTGAGGAGTGGTGGGGCCGGAAGGGAATCACGACCTACGTGCATGTGTGTGATGACTATGAACCACACTAAGTGTGTGGGTTTTTTGTTGTTGTTTTTGTTTGTTTGTTTTGCGGTACTGGGAATTGAACCCAGGGGCATTCTACCTCCAAGCTACACCCCCAGTCTTATTTTTTATTCCTTATTTTGAAACAGGGTCTCACTAAGTTGCAGAGGGCCTCACTAAGTAGCTGAGGTTGGCCGAGAACCTGAATCCTCCAGTCTCAGCCTCCCAAATACTGGGATTACAAGTGTGCACCACCACACCTGGCTTTGAACCACACTATGATGTACAATTACAACGTACCAATAAAAGTATTAAAAATTAAACACAGAATGCCGATTTGCTGCAGCAATTCCACTCCTGGGTATAGTATACTGTAAGAGAGTTGCAAGTAGGTGCTGGGACAGGTGTTGGTATCCACATTCACAGCAGCATTATTCAGAAGAGCTAAAAGGTAGAAACCACCCACGTGTTTACAGTCAACTGATTTTTGACAAAGGAGCCAAAAACATACGCTGGAAAAAAGATAGCCTCTTTAACAAATGGTGCTGGCAAAACTGGTTAACCATAAGCAGGAAAATGGAAATAAACCCCACTTTCTCACCCTGCACAAGAGTCAATTCCAGGTGGATCAGAGACTTGGATGTCAGGCCGGAGACCTTGCAGCTACTTGAAGAAGGCATAGGTCCAACACTTCAACACATAGGCACAGGTCAAAACTTTCTCAACAGGACCTCAAAAGCACAAGCAACCCAAAGGAAGATCAATAT
>PVLC010037849.1:0-15057 GCA_004027655.1 Graphiurus murinus
GTACTGGGGATTGAACTCAGGGGCATTCTACCTCCGAGCTACACCCCCAGCCCTATTTTTTATTCTTTATTTTGAAACCGGGTCTCACTAAGTTGCGGAGTGCCTCACTGACTAGCTGAGGCTGGCCGCGAACCCGGATCCTCCGGTCTCAGCCTCCCGAATGCTGGGATTACAAGCGTGCGCCACCACGCCCGGCTAAGTTTTAAAACTTTAAAATAAAGCAAAACAAAAAATACTTTTTGGGTTGGGGATGGTGGCACCGGCCTGCAATCTCAGTAGTTGGGAGACTGAGACAGAAGGATTGCAAGTTTGCAAGACTCTCAGGAACATAGCAAGACCCTGTTTCAAAAACAAAAAAAAAAAATTTTTTTTAAAGTCTGGGGGTGTAGCTCAGAGGTAGAATGCCCCTGGGTTCCATCCCCAGTACCACACACACACACACACACACACACAAAATGGTAGCAGTTTTCTAAAATATGAATTTTATTGGCATTTCTACTTTTCTGTGTTATCAATGTGGACATCAGTTATTATGCCATGCTAATATGTAGTGCTACCCTAATGAAACCTTAAGGCATATAGAGCTCTATGGTTTTTTTTTTTTTTTTCCCCAACTAGATGACCATAGACTGCTGAGCTTTTTTTTTTTTTTTTTTTTTTTGCGGTACTGGGGATTGAACTCAGGGGCATTCTACCTCCAAGCTACACCCCCAGCCCTATTTTTTATTCTTTATTTTGAAACCGAGTCTCACTAAGTTGCAGAATGCCTCACTAGGTAGCTGAGGCTGGCCACGAACCCGGATCCTCCGGTCTCAGCCTCCCAAATGCTGGGATTACAAGCGTGCGCCACCATGCCCGGCTGAGCTTTTTGAATTCTTGTGTTCTTTAATTTTTTCCCAGTTCCTTTGCTAACAGATTATTAGCTCTTATCAATGTATATCATTTTATATTTTCTCTAATATTATGAACCAGTTGATCAGCTAAAAATAGTTTACCTGCATTCTAGAAATTTAGAAGGACCACTAGCATTTGTCTAATATAGTAGCTCTCAATTTAGTTGCGTCATGGACATGTCTGAGAGTCTGACAAAAAATTATAGGTTGTTTATATGCACACACATAATTTTTCATATTATTTCAGAGGTTTTATAGTTTTCCGTAAGTTTGCTCTTGGACTAGATTAAAACCTCTTGAATAGCCAGGCGTGATGGCACATACCTGTAATCTTAGTACTTGGGAGACTAAGACAGGAGGATCACAAATTCAAGACCAGCCTCAGCAACTTAACAAAACTCTCAGCAATCTAGTGAGACCCCTTTTTCAAAACAAAAAATAAAAAGGGCACACACCTATAATCCCAAAACCTGGGAGGCTGAGACAGGAAGATCACAGGTTTAGAATCAGCCTCAGCAACTTAGTCTCCCAGCAACCTAGCAAAATTCTATTTCTAAATTTAAAAAAATGAAATAAGGCTGGGATGTAGGTAAGAGGTAGAATGCCCCTGGGTTCAATCCCCAATACCACCACCCCTCTAAAAAAGAACCTTGTACAAATCCAAATTTGTCTAAATTGCATTTGTTTATTCATTTTTAGTGCTAAAAATTGAACCCAAGGTATGTGCATACTAAGCATATTCTTCACCATCCCACCCTCTCATTTAGGAAAAGAATATTCCTGCTTACTTAATTCAATTTAGGAAATTTTAAAGACCAAAAGAATAAAAACAGAAACAAAAAATGTTGGCACCAACAAGCATTAATTCTGCCTACTGTTGAATAATATTAGCAGTTAATTATTGAATATCAATTTGGGATTACCCAACAAAGGGACTTAATACTGCCTTTCAGTAATGTGATCTATCTATAGGTGGAAGAGTTGTCATATTGGAATAAGCTCAGAACTGACTGAAAGTTATTAAACCTGGCCCTTTGACTTTGTGTGTGGGTGTGTGGGTGTCGGGGGGCAGGTGGGTACTGGGAATTAAGCCCAGGGGCATTCTACCTCAGACACACCCCATCCCTGTTGCTTAGTGATTGACTTTAATATGTTTGTGAATGTACATCATGTGCATTAGGGTGTTTCCCTCCATGTCCTAGCACCTTCAGTTAGATCACCTTCTTTGCTCATCTAAGGTTTCTCCTTCTTTGTTTAGAGTACCTCCTATGATCCACTTTTTCTCTAACTTCCACATATTAGGGAGAGCATCTGATTTTTTTACTTTTTGTGACTGACTAATCTCACTTAACATAATGTTTTTCAGTTCCATCCATTTCCCTGCAAATGACTTGATTTTGTTCTTCTCTATGGCTGAGTAAAATTCCATTGTGTCCATACCCCCATAGTTTTATAACCCATTCATCTGTTGATAGACATTTTGGCTAGTTCCATAGTTTGGCAATTGTGAATTATGTGGCTATAAACATAGATATGCATGTATTAGTCTGGTAGTTTGGTTTCCATTCTTTTGAATAGATACTCAGAAGTGGTATTGCTGGATTATATTGTAGATTCATTCCCATTCGTCTGAGGACCCTAGCCCTGTTTTATTTTTTTATTTTGAAACAAGGTTTCACTAAGTTGTCAAGGCTGGCCTTGAACCTGTGATCGTCTTGTCTCAGCCTCCCAAGTACTGGGATTACAGACATGCGCCACTGCACCCAGCTTACTATTACTATCTAGTTGTGAGTCTTGTTAAGTAATACGAGGTAGTACATTTCTATTTAGTGGTATGTTAAAGAATAATAATCTTTTAGTTGGAGAATTTTTAAAAATATAATAAGTGATTCAAAATTCTGGCTAAAGATTTTGCTAATGTTTATGTTTATGTAACTTGCTGAATTTGTTTAGTCAAAAACACATCTAGTAGTTTTAAGGTTCCAAATCATCTATTCTATTGTGTGCTTCTAATTAGGCAAGTAAAGCTTGAGATGGATCAGTACAAAGAAGAGCTGTCTAAAATGGAAAAGGAAATAATGCACCTAAAACGAGATGGAGAAAATAAAGCACTACATCTTTCTCAATTAGATATGATCTTAGACCAGACAAAGACAGAATTAGAAAAGAAAACAAATGCTGGTAAGCAACTGGTTAGCTGAGTTTATATGTTATATTGTACTTAAGAAGTGAAATAAAATGAGAATTTGAAGTGGTAGGGCTGGAAGGGCCAAAGAGTGTTTAATATTTTGCCTCTTGTAGATGAATAAAATTAGATATCCTAAATTATAATTATTTACAAAGTTATTAACAATTGGTCTATATATAGTTCTAAAGTTATTCTCTCCTCATAATAGTGAAGGAATTAGAAAAGTTACAGCACCACACTGAAACTGAACTAACAGAAACCTTGCAGAAACGGGAAGCACTGGAGACTGAACTACAGAATGCTCATGGAGAATTGAAAAGTACTTTAAGACAACTGCAGGAATTGAGAGATGTATTACAGAAGGCTCAGTTATCATTAGAGGAAAAATATACCACTATAAAGGATCTCACAGCTGAACTTAGGTGAGTTACATAATAAGAATTGATATCACAATTACAAGTATTTCTTTTATTACTCTGAGATCTTGGGTCATACAATAAAATTTGTTGTTGAATTCTAGATGCCCAAACTTCTCAACTGCCTTTGGTTTGCTGTGGGTTAATCCTAATCAGCCCATCCCATCTTCCATATAAGCTGTTGCTATTGGTGCTAATATTTGCACCCTCAGTCTTTGGGCCATTTTATACTGACCTGAGAAGAAAGAAAGGAAGAGAAGGAGGGAGGGAGAAGGGAAAGAGAGAGAAAGATTGGGCAATCATAAAGCTAATAGCAAATTATTATTATTGTTCTTTGTATTTAGTCCTTATTTTATATCAGGACTATGCCAGAGACTTCACAGATGATCACATTCATATTTTTTTTTTTACAACAAAAAATGTAACAAAAAGTTGAGGCTAAAGCTTGATTGAGAAAATAAAGTAACCCAAATATAAGTAGGGTCTACAGAAGGGAGTTAAATGTAAATCTGTTCAACTCTGTTACCTCAGTTCTTAAAATAACAATGATAGCGTAAAATGCTGAGCCAACATACATCTGTAGTGAGTAGAGGTAGAGAGGTAGACCATAGACAAAGCAGTCCTGCAGACCAGAAGAGAAAAGTAGAGTTACAAACCAAAGGGGAAATGTGGAATAAATATCAGAATAAATAGTGGCAAGATGATCCAGAAACTTAGGTGTTGTACCTCAAGATTCAGTGTAAGGTCCCCTTCTATATTCACAAATTTATCCTTGGTAAATTTCATGTAGCATGTGTGCATGCGTGTGTGTATGTGTGTGGTACTAGAGATTGAACCTAGGGGTGTTTTACTACTGAGCTACATCCCCAGGCCCTTTTGGGTTTTGTTGGTTTGGTTTTTGTTGTTGTTTTGTTTTGTTTTTGATACTAGGGATTGGACTCATGGGCATTCTGTCTCCAAGCTACACTCTTAACCTTTTTATTTTTTATTTTGAAACAGGGTCTTGCTAAGTTGTAAAGGCAGCCCTTGAATCTGCAATCCTCCTGTCTCAATTCCAAGTACTGGGATTAGAGGTGTGCTCTTGGATATTTTTAAGAGTCATCTCAAACATGGCCAAAACACAACTCATGTATTTCCTCATCATGCTACCTCTCTCCTATCACAGTATCATGAAATTGCCTCTCCCCTATCACAGTATCATGAAATTGCTCAAACCAGAAATCAATAAGACCATTATCTCCTTCCTTCTCTTTTTTTTTATCCAGTTTATAGTAGGTCATGTCTACCGTATTTTCAAAACATTCTAATCATTGATCACTTGGCCTCTTTTCTGTTACCACCTTACCATAAGCCATCATCATCTCTCACCTGGTCTATTGCTGTGACTTCTTAACAGGTCTCCCTGCTTCCATTCTTGCCTCAACATTGCACAGAATAGATTTTAAGTTTATGATTTAAAAAATAAATTAGATATTATTACTTCCCTACTTCAGTTTTATAATGTTTTCTCAAAACATTCAGAATAAAATTCAAATCCTTCAGAAATGAAAATCATAGAGCCGGGCGTGGTGACGCACGCTTGTAATTCCAGCATTCGGGAGGCTGAGACCAGAGGATTAGGGTTCTCAGCCAGCCTGAGCTACCTAGTGAGGCACTCTGCAACTTAGTGAGACCCAGTTTCCAAATAAAGTATAAAAAAATAGGGCTGGGGGTATAGCTCGGAGGTAGAATGCCCCTGAGTTCAATCCCCAGTACCGCACGAAAAAAAAAAAAGAAATGAAAATCATAACTACAATGAGATACTACTTCATACCCAGTAGGATGGCCATTTTTTAGAAAGCAAAAAAACAGAAAATAACAAGTATTAGACAGTGTATAGAGAAATTGAAATCTTCGTACATTGCTTGTGGGAACTTAAAATGGTATAACCACCATGGAAAATAATTTGGAATTTTTCATAAGTTAAACATAGAATTACCAGGTGATCTAATAATTCTGCTATTCAGAATGCATCCAAAAGAATGGAAAACAGATATTCAAACAAAAATTGTACATAAATGTTCATAGTACCTCTATTCACAATAGCCAAAAGGTGGAAACAACCCAAATGGCCATCAGCAGATGAATGTATAAGAAAAATATGTTATATCCATTTAAGGCTTATTATTCAGCCATAAGAAGAAATAAAATACTGACATTGCTACAAAGTGGATGAACTTTGAGGACCTCATGCTAAGTGAAAGAAGCTAGAATGCTGCATTCAGTTTATATGAAATTTCCAGAATGGATAAGTCTATAAAGATAGAAAATAAATTAGTGTTTGCCAGGGACTGAGGAAAATAATAATAGAAAATAACTGCTAATGGTTATGGGAATTCCTGTGTGTGTGTGTGTGTGTGTGTGTGTGTGTGTGTGTGTGTGTAAAGTTTTGGGGATTGAACCCAGGGGCATTCTACCCCTGAGCTCTATCCTTATTTCATTTTTTGTGTTGAAACAGGTCTAAGTTGTGGAGGGCCTTACTAAGTTGCTGAGGCTGACCTCTAACCTGCGATCCTTCTATCTCAGTCTCCCAAGTCCTGGGATTACAAGCGTACACCATCACGCCTGGTTGAGATTTCCTTTGTAGGGGATGAAAAGTATTGGAAATAAGATAGTGGTGATGATTGTGTAACATTGTGAGTATACTTAATGCCATTGAATTATACACTTTAAAATGGCTAAAATTATGTATATGTTTTCATAGTTAAAAAAAAATCAAGCTCCCAGTTACTTGGGAGGCTGAGACAGGAGGATCACAGGTTCACGGCCAGCCTCAGCTACTTAGTGAAGCCCTTCCCCCACTTAGTGAGACCCTGTTTCAAAATAAAGAATTAAAAATAGGGCGGCTGGGGGTGTAGCTTGAGGATAAAATGCCCCTGGGATTTCAACCCCAGTACCATTAAAAAAAAAAAAAAATCCAAAGTTCTTACCCTTGAATACAGAACCTGCTTCCCTGACTTCACCATACCTCTCTTCTTGCTCCTGGTGTTTTTTTGTTTTTTTGTTTTTTGCGGTACTGGGGATTGAACTCGGGGGCATTCTACCTCCGATCTATACCCCCAGCCCTATTTTTCATTCTTTATTTTGAAACCGAGTCTCACTAAGTTGCAGAGTGCCTCACTAGGTAGCTGAGGCTGGCCGCGAACCCGGATCCTCCGGTCTCAGCCTCCCGAATGCTGGGATTACAAGCGTGCGCCACCACGCCCGGCTGGCTCCTGGTGTTTTTATTGTACTTAAAACTTACCAAATTTGTTTCTACCTTGGGACCTTTGCCATAGGTATTTATTTTGCCTGGAATGAAGGTTGTATGGCTTGTTTCTTCCTGTCCTGCACATTACCTCTTAGTATCGTCCCAGACTACTCACTCTAAAGAAGTGACCAGTCACTATCTCATCACTCTACTGGCTGCTCTATTATAGCACTTACTATATTTTTCTTGTCTAATTGTTTATTATTTATAGTCTGTCTTTCATATCAGACCTATTAGAATGTGAGCTCCATGATATCAGGGAAATTATCTTATTTACTATTAAATCTTCAGCACAAGCCAGGCATGGTGGTGCATGCTTGTATTCCCAGTACTTGGGAGGCTGAGACAGGAGAATTGCAGGTTTGCTGCCAGCCTTAGCTACTTAGTGAGGCCCTCTGCAATTTAGTGAGACCCTGTTTCAAAAAAAAAAAAAAAACAGGGCCGGGGGTGTAACTTGGAGGTAGAATGCCTCTAGTTCTTAACTTAGCAAGACCCCGTTTCAATAAAAAATAAAAATAAAAAAAAGATCTGGGGGTATATTCCTAATACCACAATAAGTAAGTAAGTACATAAATAAATAAATAAATAAATAAATAAATAAATCCTCAGCACTTAGAACCCTAGCATATAGGAAGCATCCAGTAAATATTTGCTAAATCAATACTAGGTGAATCAATGCAGGAAAGAAATAAGTGAAATCTTAAGTTCCAGTTAATAAATGAATTTTGTAAATTCAGCTCTTTTCATAGAAGTTAGAGTTTTTTTTAGAATTAATTATGTATTAGTTTTGTTTTGTAGTGCTGGGGATTGAACCCCGGGCCATTCTACCTCTGAGCTATACCCCCAGCCCTATTTTTTTTTTTTTTTTCTTAGTACTGGGGATGGAACCCTGGTACATATACCCCCAGATCTTTTTTTTATTTTTATTTTTTATTGAAACAGGGTCTTGCTAAGTTGCTGAGGCTGGCCTTGAACCTGTAATTCTCCTGTCTCAGCCTCCCAAGTACTAGGATTACAGGCATGTGCCACTACATCTAGCTTCATATTATTTTTAAATATTAGTTTTAAAAATAAAATATTAGTTTTAGTGACTAGGGAGATAGGTGGTGGCAGAATACCAGCCTGGCAGGTATGAGGCCCTGGGTTCAATCTTTACCAGTACCACATTGAAACAAAGTTAGTTTTTAAATCTGCTTTTTTAAAAGTTAGTACCTTTGCCAATATTGTTTCATATTTCAGACTGGAAGATCATACGAAGATTTTCAAGCTCATTATTTTCAACCTTTGTTGTCATAACTTTGAGTTCCAAATTAAAATTCTCTGATCATTGTCTTCAGAGTGATAGAAGTCCTAAAATTGTGTCAATGAGCTGGGTGTGTTGGAGCACACCTATAATCCCAATACTTGGGAGGCTGAAACAGAAGGATTGCAGGTTCAAGACCAACCTCAGCAGTGTAGCAAGGCTCTCAGTAACTTAGTGAGACCCTGTTTCAAATAAAAAATAATATAGGGCTGGGAGTGTAGCTCATAAATAGTATGCCACTGGGTTCAATCCCCAGTACTGTATGTACACACACAGAAAATTGTGTTAATATTAACCTTTTGTGTGTGTGTGTGTGTGTGTGTGTGTGTGTGTGTGTGTGTGTGGTAGGTACTGGGGATTGAACTCA
The DNA here is from genome assembly GCA_004027655.1 of Graphiurus murinus. Lineage (NCBI taxonomy): Eukaryota > Metazoa > Chordata > Mammalia > Rodentia > Gliridae > Graphiurus > Graphiurus murinus. The sequence goes on from PVLC010037849.1 coordinate 8,457, forward strand.
GGGGCATTCTACCTCTGAGCTACACCCTCAGTCCCATTTTTTTTATTCATTGTTTTGAAACAGGGTCTTACTAAGTTATGGAGGGCCTCACTAAGTAGCTGAGGCTGGCCGCAAACCTGGATCCTCCTGTCTCAGCCTTCCAAGTACTGGGATTACAAGCATGCGCCACCATGCCTGGTTTAAGAGTAAGCATTTTTATAATTTTTAATTACACATAAGTTAGAGTTTTAGAAAGGCTAGGATTTGTTTAAAATATATTTTAGCCAGGCATGGTGGCACATTGCCTATAATCCTAGCACTTGGGAGGCTGAGACAGGAGGATTGCAGGTGCGCGGCCAGCCTCAGCTATTTAGTGAGGCCCTCTGCAACTTAGTGAGACCCAGTTTCAAAATAAAGAATAAAAAATAGGGCTGGGCTGTAGCTCAGAGGTAGAATGCCCCTGCATTAAATCCTCATTATTGCAAAAATAAAATATATTTTAAATGTTTTATATTAGGCTTTAGTACTTTATGTAAGCCATCATTTTGAGTAAAATCTCCATGAGAAATACAGTTGTTTGGGCTTAGACTGTAATTTAGTAGAGCACTTTCCTAGCATATATGAGGTTCTATATATCAGGTATACCAACCATGAGAAAAATACCTCATTTCATTGTAACAAAGTCATTGCTGTTATATGTGAGAGATTTTCAAACATTCCCTTGATTTATGTATGAAAAAATAGGGCTTATTTAAAGAAAAATTCTTATATTGATTCCATCTTAGAGACCTGGGAATGATTTAATAATTAGCTTAAATTTTCTGTAATAGTGTAGTATGAGCTAATTTTTGTTGTCAGTGATTTTCTTTGTACATTAATCCTTTAATTTGAGCTCTTTCAATGAGTTAATTGCATATATTCTATTGCTTTGAATTTATAGCAAAAGTCACCTTGTTGGCCTTTTTAAAACCATAGCATTCCCATTATATGCTTTGATCTTTTTTTCTTTGATAAATTGCAGAGAATGTAAGATGGAGATTGAAGACAAAAAGCAGGAACTCCTTGAAATGGATCAGGCACTTAAGGAGAGAAATTGGGAGCTAAAGCAAAGAGCAGCTCAGGTTGATTTTCTTAATTATATTTTAGTGACTTTTTTTTTTTTTTTTTTTTTTGCGGTACTGGGGATTGAACTCAGGGGCGTTCTACCTCCGAGCTATACCCCCAGCCCTATTTTTTATTCTTTATTTTGAAACAGAGTCTCACTAAGTTGCGGAGTGCCTCACTAGGTAGCTGAGGCTGGCGGCGAACCCAGATCCTCTGGTCTCAGCCTCCCGAATGCTGGGATTACAAGCGTGTGCCACCATGCCTGGCCTTAATGACATTTTTTATTGTGACATTGTGTGTAAGGTTTTAGAAGTAGCCAATTTTTGGTAAAATGGCATTTTATAGCGTATTTTTCTCTGTATATTTTCTTAAGTTAGAAACATGTCATCTCTATTTTGATATTTTTATAGCAAGTAGATTTTAAGAATAAGAGTTTGCTTAATATCTTAGTCTTGATATTGTGTTGTACTCTATATCAGAAGAGAATGAGATTAAAGAAGTTACTTTCTTTTTTTTGTGGTACTGGGGATTGAACCCAGAGGCATTCTACCTCTGGGCTATGCTCCCAGCCCTATTTTTTATTCTTTATTTTGAAACCGGGTCTCGCTAAGTTGTGGAGTGCCTCACAAGGTAGCTGAGGCTAGCCTCGAACCCGGATCCTCCAGTCTCAGCCTCCCGAATGCTGGGATTACAATCATGCACCACCACGCCCGGCTTTATTCTTTATTTTTGAAACAGGGTCTCACTAAGTTGCAGAGAGCCTCACTAAGTAGCTGAGGCTGGCCGCAAACCCAGATCCTCCTGCCTCAGCCTCTCAAGTAGTGGGATTACAAGCATGCACCACCACGTCCAGAAAGAAGTTACTTTCTTAAGTATTGAAAGAACAAAAATATCCAGAAGGTATTTATTTAGCAGTATTTATCCATCATAAAATGAAGACTAAGTCATTTTGTCATTTATGAATATAATCATATCTTTTTTATGTTGACAGAGGATTTATTTAATGTAACATATCATATTGAGATATAGAGTGTCAGACAAATGCATGCACACAGCTCTTGGTGACATCCCCAACAGGTCCCTCCTCCTTCCCTCCCCAATCATATCTTGTTAAATTTTTATTTTACTTTGTAATATACTTTTATTGGTACATTATAGTCTCACATCATAATGTAAATCATGTTGACAGTGACATACATGCACACAGCACTTGGTAGGCCCCCTTAAATTTTTATAATATATTTGGGGCTCAGGCCCCAGTATTAGTAAATAATGATTACCTTTCCTATTTAATTTTTTTTAGGGTTACTGGGGATTGAACCCAGAGGCATTCTACCTTTGAGCTATACCCCCAGCCCAGTTTTATTTCTTATTTGGAAACAGGGCCTCACTAGGTTGACAAGAGTCTACTTGCTGAGGCTGTCCTTGAACCTGTGATCCTCCTGTTTCAGCTTCCCAAGTACTGGGATTACAAGCTTGCACTACCATGCCCGGCTAAAAAAAAATTTTAAGCCAAGTTTGGTGGAACATGCCTGTAATCCCTGCACTTGGGAGGCTAAGACAGGAGGATCTCAGGTTCAAGGACATCCTTGGCAAGTAGTGAGACTCATCAACCTAGCAAGACTCTGTTTCCAAATAAGAAATAAAATTAGGCTGAGGTATAGCTCAAAGGTACAATGCCTCTGGGTTCAATCCCCAATACCACACACACACAAAAAAAATTTAGCCAGGCATAGTGGTGCACACCTATAATCCTAGTACTTGGAAGGCTGCGACAGGAAGATCACAACTTAGACTCTTTGCAAGTCTCTGTTTCAAAATAAAATAGGACTGGAAGTGTAACTCAGAGGTAGAATGCCCCTGAGTTCAATCCCCAGTATCACAAAAAAAGGAGGGGCTGGGTGTTGCTTGGAAGTTAGAATGTCCCTGGGTTCAATCCTCAACACCAAAAAAATTAAAAAAAAAAAAAATGTGAGTTTCTGTTTCAGTTATATTCACTATAAATAATTCCAAAGCACATTCTAAGTATGTAACTTTTCACATCAGAGAAAAGTTGAATAATAGTTAATATTACTTCTGCATTTAGGTTACACATTTGGATATGACTATTCGTGAGCACAGAGGAGAAATGGAACAAAAAATAATTAAATTAGAGGGCACTCTGCAAAAATCAGAATTGGAACTTAAAGAATGCCACAAACAGGTAATTATTTTAAAATTACACATTTTAAATTGTTTTAAAAGATTATTTCAAGAGCTGGGCGTGGTGGTGCACACTTGTAATCCCAGTACTTGGGAGGCTGAGACAGAAGGATCCAGGTTCACGGCCATCCTCAACTACCTAGTGAGGCCTTCTGCAACTTAGTGAGATCCTGTTTCAAAATAAAGAGTAAAAATTAGTGCTCAGAGGTAGAATGCCCCTGGGTTCCATCCCCCATACTGCAATAAAATTAAAAATAACTTCAAAAGTACTACATGCCTGTAATCCCAGCTACTTGGGAGATTGAGGAAGGAGGGTTGCAATTCCAGGCCAACCTGGGCAACCTAGCAAGACCTTGTCTCTAAAAAAAAAAGGGGGGGGGGGAGCGTAAGACCCTGGGTTCAATCCCCAGTGCTTTCAAAAACATAACTACAAGCCGGGCATGGTGGCGCACGCTTGTAATCCCAGCATTCGGGAGGCTGAGACCGGAGGATCCGGGTTCGCGGCCAGCCTCAGCTACCACCTAGTGAGGCACTCCGCAATTTAGTGAGACTCGGTTTCAAAATAAAGAATAAAAAATAGGGCTGGGGGTGTAGCTTGGAGGTAGAATGCCCCTGAGTTCAATCCCCAGTACCGCAAAAACAAACAAACAAAAAAACATAACTACAGAGCCGGATGTGGTAGCATGTGCCTGTAGTCACAGTACTTGGGAGGTTGAGCCAGGAGGACCGTAGATTCAAAGCCAGCCTCAGCAATTTAGCAAGGCTCTCAGCAACTTAATGAGACCCTGTTTCCAAATAAAAAAGAAAATAGGGCTGGGGGTATAGCTCTGTGGTAGAATATCCCTGGGTTCAATCCCCAGCACCACAAAAACAAAGCCGGGTGTAGTAGTGTGCAAGTGGTGTGCACTTAGAATCCTAGTACTAAGGAGGCTGAGACAAGAGAATTGCAAGTTTGTAGCCAGCTTTAGTAATTTAGCAAGGCTCTCAGCAACTTAGTGAGACCCTGTTTCAAAATAAGCAATAAAAATAGGGCTGGGGTTGTTGCTCTGAGGTAGAATGCTCCTGGGTTCAATCCTCAGTACCACACAAAAATAAATAAATTAGCCGTGCATGGTGGTGCATGTGTGTAATCCCCGTACTTGGGAGCCTGAGACCAGAGGATCCACCTTGCAGCCAGTCTCAGCTACTTAGTGAGGCCCTCCGCAACTTAGTGAGACCCTGTTTCAAAATAAAGACTAAAAATAGGGCTGGGTATGTAGCTCAGAGGTAGAATGCCCCTGAGTTCAATCCCTAGTACTGCAAAAAATAATAATAATTAATCAATTAATTAATTAAAATAGGGCTGGGAGTGTATCTCAAAGGTAGAATGTCCCTGGGTTCAATCCCCAACACCACAAAAAAATAAAAAACATATTACATAATTTTAATCATCATGTGTATGCTACTTACTGTTCATATTTCTCCTCCTAATGTTATTTTGAGCATATAATGTATCCATATATTTATCATAATATGTGTATATCTGAGTATATATAAAATATGTCTGAGATGATTTGTAGAAGGATTTGCAAGTAATTCTGGAAATTGATTGTATCTGAGGAAGGAGTATAGTGGGAAGGAGATTTTATTGTCCGTATTTTTTACCTCATACATGTATTACCCATAAAAATATTTGTAAGGTCATGTAACATTTGTTGCTTTTTTCCATTTTTCTTTTTTAATATACTTTTATTGTGTAATCTCACATCATAATGAAGTTCAAAGTAATAGGGACATAAATACACATAGCACTTGAACATTTGGTTTGAATGTACCTAACTTTTCTTGTATAAATTGTGATCGAGATTGTCATCTTTGTTAGTATGTTAGTACATATAAGCATCTTATTAAGCTAAAAAATTCTTATGCTTATTTCCAAATGATGGTTTTGTCTTAAGGAAACATCTTAAGCTGGATGTGGTAGCACACGCTTATAATCCCAGTACTTGGGAGACTGAGACTGGAGGATCCGGGTTTGCCACCAGCCTTAGCTACTTAGTGAAACCCTCTGCAACTTAGTTGGGACCCTGTTTCAAAATAAAGAAAAAAAATAGAACTGGGGGTGTAGCTCGGAGATAGAATTCCCCTGGGTTCAATTCCCAGTACCGCAAAAAAAGAAAAAAAAGATGTATACTTTTAATATTTAGATGAGTGTTTAAAGTTTGATTTAAACACAGATATGATTGAGTTGTATTTCCTTAGTTTTATTAATATTGCTTATTTGTTAAAATTCAGATAGAAAGTTTAAATGAAAAATTGCAAAATGCCAAAGAACAGCTTCGAGAAAAAGACTTTATAATGCTACAAAATGAACAGGAGATAAGTCAACTGAAAAAGGAAACTCAAAGAATACAACAAAGGATGAAAGAATTGGAAAGTGTAAGCAAATTATGTTTTATTGAAGGAAAAAGTATTTTCCAAAAAGTGAAATGTGTCTTTATGTTTTATCTGTTTGGTATTAATTTACAGGCACTATCCCATAAGTATCTTTAAGCTACTTATTTGTGACAGATGCCTATTGGTTTGCTTTTTTGTTTCTTGTTGTTGTTGCTACAGATTGAACCCAGGGGCATTCTACCTCCAAGTTACATCCCCAGTTCTATTTTACTTTTATGTGGGTCTCACTAAATTGGTGAGGGACCTCAGTAAGTTGCTGAGGCTGGTCTCAAACTTGTGATCTTCCTGTCTTAGACTCCCAAGTACTAGGATGGGAGGCTAAGACAGGAGTGGGCCATCACACACAACTCCTTTGACCTTTTAAAATATTTTATTGTGATGATATAGGTATAGGTAAAGACAATGTCTTTGTATTTCCTACCTTTGGCATCTTATCTCTCATATAATAAATTCACAATATATGCTTGTATTTGGTCACCAAATATTTAATGTGAACCTATTATGTAACAGAATTGAAGATAAAGATATTAATAAGATAGTCTGAGCCAGGTGTGGTGGTGCACGCTTGTAATCCCAGCATTTGGGAGGCTGAGACTGGAGGATCCGGGTTTGTGGCCAGCCTCAGCTACCTAGTGAGGCACTCTGCAACTTAGTGAGACCCGGTTTCAAAATAAAGAATAAAAAATAAGCCGGGCGTGGTGGCGCACGCTTGTAATCCCAGCATTCGGGAGGCTGAGACCGGAGGATCGGGGTTCGCGGCCAGCCTCAGCTACCTAGTGAGGCACTCCGCAACTTAGTGAGACTCGGTTTCAAAATAAAGAATAAAAAATAGGACTGGGGGTGTAGCTTGGAGGTAGAATGCCCCTGAGTTCAATCCCCA
>PVLC010037850.1:0-15072 GCA_004027655.1 Graphiurus murinus
AAGACTCACAACACTGACCTGAAGAGAGGACTCACAACAGTGACCTCAAGAGAGGACTCGCAACACTGACCTGAAGGGAGGACTCACAACACTGATGTGAAGGGAAGACTCACAACACTGACCTGAAGAGAGGACTCACAACAGTGACCTCAAGAGAGGACTCGCAACACTGACCTGAAGGGAGGACTCACAACACTGACCTGAAGGGAGGACTCACAACAGTAACCTTAAGAGAGGACTCGCAACACTGACCTGAAGGTAAAATGCTACACATCCTGTTGTCAATTTGATACCTAAGAGAAAAGTCCATGCAGAATCTTGTTACTGGTGAAGGGCCACTCACCAGGGTCTCCTAACCCATCAGCTACAAGACACAATGGACACTTTAACTCAAGACTCTAAATAATTATAAACTTTCAATCTCTTCACTTGGCCTTTTCTGACACAGATTTTTTTTTTACCTCAAGAAAAAAAAATCATGTGAAAACTGTACTTGCTCTAGAATCAAGTGTATAAAGGCTACTGGAAGTGAAGGAATCGTGCCGATGACTCCCAGTGGACTTTGGGGGGGACCAATTTTGTCCACCAAGGCAGCCCAGCCACTGTAAAGAGTGTCTTCTAAAACACAGCTTACCTTGTAATTGCTAGAGTTCACCCAAGAGGTAGCGAGTCCATCCACAAGCTTATCCAACATGGTCTGGTCATGTTCAAGGTCAGCCGACTTCTGTTTGTCTGAGAAATAGTCTATAAGTTCTTGGCCAACCTGTAGTCGTTTCCCCACATCCTTCTGTAACACCTGGGCCAGGCAGGACTCCATGCGAGGCTCCATGGTGGAATTCCAGTCCAGATCCAGCGACAGCTAGAGGGCAGTCGGGCTGCCTCCCTCCAGGCAGCCGTGCCCGGGAGGTTGCCTCTTTGTTTGCTGACAGTTCTTACTAAGAGCCTGTGTTTCAAAGATGTAATCTGGGGAATGGCAGCAATGCACCATGTGTGTGTGAAGAGCAGCTGGTCGGATATTAAAAGTCCAATTTAAATAACTGGTAGGAGATAAAGGAGTGAGTGGCAGAGCGATGTTCTACTTCTGGATCTGAAATACTTCATAATTCAGCAGTCCATTCTGAAAAAGAAGAGGACACATCAGCACAGATAATACAACACTCAATGTTGCAAAACACAAAATCAAGACAAAGCGAACCATGCTGCAGAGCCATTCACAATCACACAAGAGCATGGAGCAGGAGCGCTTGGCAGCCACATTGGAATAACATAATTATTATTTTTATCAGAAGAACACTGAAGCCCAAGGAAGAGAGCCAATGAGCCAGGCAGTTGGTGGGCTGATATTTTTCACCACTTCCCAGCTTGTAAAGGTACCAGTCAGAAAAGCAATCTTCTGCTTTAGCTTATATGTTTATTTGTAGATTAATTTTGCTTCCTACCAAAACCCTAACGCTCCTGTGATCTGAATCACTGGGGCATTGTTTTGCTTTGTTTTGGTAGTGGAGGGAGGTTGAGCCCGAGGCACTCTACTGCCAAGCTACACCTCCAGCACTATTTTATTGGGGGGGGGGGGGGGACAGGTCTTGCTAACTTGCTAAGTTGGTATGGTTGGCTTCCAACCTGTGATTCTCCTGTCTGAGCCTCCCAAGTCCTAGGATGGCAGGCATGTGCCACCATGCCAGGCTATCGTTACAGTTTATTGCCTTACTCTCCCTCTTCCAAACAACTAGATACCAGAAATGTGGCAGGCTCCATAGATACATGGCTAACCAAAGTGGCCAGCTTGGTCAAATTGACAAAGGTAGCACCCACGTCACACTCTTTACTCAAAGGTTCCACAATGGGGTGAGTAGGAGAAGTCTCTTCCCCCTGATCCCTGACAAATAAAAGAGACAAAAGAAAAAGGGCAGCTTGGCGTGGTGGGGCACACTTGTGATCCCAGTACTTACTTGGGAGGCTGAAATAGGAGGATCACAGATTCAAGGACAGCCTCAGCAACTTGGTGAGGTCCTCTATAACTTAGTGAGACACTGTTTCCAAATACAAAATAAAATAGGGCTGGAGGTGTAGCTCAGAGGTAGAGTGTCCCTGATTCAATACCCAGTACCACAGGATGAAGGAAAGGGGAAGGGAGGGGAAAGGATGGAAAGGAAAGGAACAGAAAAGAAGAGGCTTTTATTCAGATCAGTTATCAACACAGTATTTTCAGCAGACAATACCACCATTTAGATCTGGTGTTTTCCTATAAAATCTGATCTCAAAATCATGTTTGGGCAAAGTACCAAAACTGTGGAGTTTTTGCAGAGCTGGAGAATCAAACCCAGGGCCTTGTGCATGCTAGGTAAACTCTACTAAAAAGTGAATCCTTTTTTGTTTGCTTATGGTGCTGAGGATTGAACACAGGGGCATTCTACCTCTGAGCTAAACCCCCAGCCCGATTTTATTTTTCTTATTTTGAAACAGGATCTCAATAAGTTGGCCACAAACCTGAAATCCTCCTATCTCAGTCTCCCAAGTACTGAGATTACAGGCATGTGCCACCATACCTGGTAGAATCATAGATTTCTGATGTCGACAAGAATCGTATAAGTCATATAATGAGGCATACCCTCCTTCCAAGCCTCCGCTTGTGACGACCCATCTTCTGCATCCTGCCTCTACCATGCCAGGGTCTGGGGAGGAAAAGCATTCAATAGACTCACTATCAGAGGAGATTTTTGCTTTAGGGTAGTTTACACTCCCTGAAGTGGGCCTTCCTTGGCAGGAAGGTCTTTTTTGTGTGTGTGTGGTACTGGGAGTGGAACCCAGGGGCCGCCTACCTCCAGGCTATACCCCCAGTCCTATTTTTTTTTTTTTTTTTTTTGAAAACAGGGTCTCACTAAGTTACTAAGGAGCCTCATTAAATAGCTGAGGCTGACTTTGTGCCTGCGATCCTCCTGTCTCAGCCTCCCAAGTACTGGGATTACAAGCATGTGCCACCACACCCGGCTAGGAAAGGCCTTTAAAGACAAAAAAGGGCATTCCCTTTCTTCTGCTTTCAGCTCTTGTGCCAAACTAAAGAAGGTATCAGTGATATAGGAAAACTGGAGAAACTTAACAGAATCTTTTTTTCCTATGCCCAATACCAGTCCCCAAAACTAAAGCAAACAAGCGTCAGGTGTGTGGTGGATTGAAATGGCCACACACTTGGTGTTACTACTCCCAGATGCAGGTGACATCTAGGTCCCCTCCTGCAGAGATCTGAGGGCTATCGCATATCATGCCCCCTAGGAATGCTCCCCTGGGGCTGCCTTGGTTGAGGAATCTGGCCTAGCCTACTGCAGCAAGAGAGGCCACAAGGAGAACCCAGAGGCACAACCACAGCCACAGCAGTGACAGACCTGCTCCCAAGGCCGTTTGGGACATCTAGCTGTTGGATGTTCCATCATCTGACACCACCACAAACAAGTCAAGGGAACAAGCAGACCTCCCGGCCCACCAGACATGAGGAGCTGCATTTTACTGCTATCTTAAGCACTGAGTTTGTTGTGACTTATTACACAGCATAGATAGCAGACACACTTCTTCCCTGAAAACAACCTTTCATCCCCAATGAAAAGAATCTCATATATTTTACTCCTTCAAGGGAACTAAATCAACAGACACTCATCAATATTAATGCTGTTGATGACATTTTTAAGCATCTACATGAGGTGTCAGGTTCTATGCTACATGGCTTATATATATTACTTCTAATTCATCAACCAACTCTAAAAAGTAGGTTTTAACATTTCAACTTCATAGATAAAGAAAATGGTGTAATGTACGGGTAAAAAATTTCCAAGGGTATATGCAAGGCCAACATGTTTTCTTACCCCTCTTTCAAACCCTTATGAAAAATCTGGCCTAGTTCTGTTCTGACTCGGGGAAAGGAGGCCAGACATCATGCTTACCTAGTAAGCAACAGGAAAAAGAGCAAAGGCTCCATTTCCTAAGTAAACAAAGATCCCATTCCTTCAACTCTCTCCGTGGGGATTTTTTTAATACATTTTATGAAGCAGGCATGATGGCCCATGCCTATAATACCAATACTTGGGAGGTTGAGACTGGAGGATCAGAGGTTCTAGGACAGAAGTGCAGTATAACTTGGACTCTTTCTTTTTTTTTTTTTTTTTTTTTGCGGGTCTGGGGATTGAACTCAGGGGCATACACCCCCAGCCCTATTTTTTATTCTTTATTTTGAAACCGAGTCTCACTAAGTTGCGGAGTTCCTCATTAGGTAGCTGAGGCTGGCCACGAACCCGGATCCTCCGGTCTCAGCCTCCCGAATGCTGGGATTACAAGCGTGCGCCACCACGCCCGGCACTTGGACTCTTTCAAAATAAAAAATAAGCCAGATGAGTGGTGCATGTCTGTAATCCTAGTATTTGGGAGACTGAGATAGGAGGATCATAGGGTCATGGTCAGCCTCAGCAACTTAACAAGGCACTCCACAACTTAATGAGACCCTGTTTCAAGATAAAAAATAAAAAAGGGCTGGGGGTGTAGCTCAGAAACAAAATGCCCCTGGGTTCAATCCCCAGTAGAGAAAAAACAAAATAGGGCTAGGGGTATTGCTAAGGGCTAGAGGTATAGCTCAGAGGTAGAGGGAAGGAAGGAAGGAAGGAAGGAAGGAGGGAGGGAGGGAAGGAAGGAAGGAAGGAAGGAAGGAAGGAAAAGAGAGAGAGAGAAAGAAAGGGGGAGGGAGAAAGGAGACAGGGAAGGAGGAAGGGAGGGAGGGAAGAAGGAAGGGAGAGAGAGGGAGGGAGGGAGGGAGGGAGGGAGGAAAGGAGGAAGGAAAGAAGGAAGGAAGGAAGGAAGGAAGGAAGGAAGGAAGGAAGGAAGGAAGGAAGGAGAGAAAAGAAAGCAAAAACAAAAAAAGGAAAGTAGTCATTCTTATTCTTACTAAAGTGGTTTGGGGTACCTCTTCCCCATGCTTTTGCATATCTTTTCCTTGTTTACTTCAAAGATATTCAAAGAATATTTACCATAGTTCTAAATTCACAAGGTGAAAGAGTACAAAACTGCCCTCCTACCCCTGTCACACAGTTTCTCTCCCTAAAAGTAAGTAAAGCTACTGTACTGTGTATCCTTTGGAAATATTTTTAGCTGTCCAAGTAAATAAACACTGTACATGTTCTCCTTCCTGTATCTCCAGGAAGTTTCCCAAGCATTCACAATAAATCATAAAAATACAAATCACAAACAAACAAAAAAAGGTAGGAAAATCTTCATAGGGAAAGAATTTTTTTTTTTTTTTTTTTTAGAAACTTTGTATTTAAAAATGCAGAAAGCTGGGAGTGGTGTCCCATGCTTATAATCCCAGTACTTGAGAGGCTGAGATGAGAGGATTGCAGGTTCATGGCCAGCCTCAGCTACTTAGTGAGACCCTCCGCAACTTAGTGACACCCTGTTTCAAAATAAAGAATAAAAAATAGGACTGGGAGTATAGCTAGAATGTAGCATGCCCCTGGGTTCAATCCACAGTGCCACAAAAAAAATAAATAAATAAATAAAATTTTTTTAAAATGCAGAAAACTGCCAGGCCTGGTGGCGCATATTTGTAATTCAGTACTTGAGAGGCTGAGATAGGAGGATCACAGTTTCAAGGACAGCCTCAGCAAATAGTGAGAGACTCTCATCAACCTAGTGAGACCCTGTTTCCAAATAAGAAATAAAATCGGGCTAGGGGTGTAGTTCAAGGTAGAATGCCTCTGGGTTCACTCTCCAGTACCACAAAAATAAAAAAATAAAAAAATAAAAGAAAACTTAGACAATAAATAAGAGAAAGACAAAGGAGGAATTGTTGATGTAGGATAAAAAGGAAAAAGAGAACTTGAAAAAAGAGGAAAAGGAGAACATCTGTCTCCTCTCCTTCCTCCCACATCCTGGCCACAGAGGGCACCTATGTCTGAGCTGACTAAAAAGTAGGGCTATGATGTATAAGACATACGAAAGGCACTGGAACACAGATGCAGCCACTGTTTACAATCCTAGCAGTCAGTTTTCTCTCTCTCTAATACACACACACACACACACACACACACACACACACATATATGGTTTTTTGTTTTGTTTTTTGCAGAACTAGAGATTGAACCCAGGGGCATTCTACCTCTGAGCTACACCCCAGCCCTGTTTTTTATTCTTTATTTTGAAATAAGGTCTCCCTAAGTTGCAGAGGGCCTCATTAAGTAGCTGAGGCTGGCAGCGAACCTGGATCCTCCGGTCTCAGCCTCCCAAGTACTGGGATTACAAGCGTGTGCCACCACGCCCAGCTCAGTTCTATGATTGTTATTCAAGAGAGCAGAGCTGGGCATGGTCACCTACTCCTGTAATCTCAGTACTTGGGAGGCTGAAACGGGAGGATTGCAGGTTGGAGGACAGCCTCAGCAAGTAGTGAGACTCTCATCAACCTAGTGAGACCCTGTTTCAAAATAAAAATAAAATAGGGCTGAGGGGAGTATAGTTGGAGGTAGAATGCCCCTGGGTTCAATCCTCAGTACCACAAAATAAATAAAAACTTAAAAAGTTCCAGTTCCTCTCTCCCTCTCCCCCTAATTACCATGTTTTCCCGTGGCACTCAGGCACACTAATTTTTTTTTTGGTACTGAGGATTAAACACAGAGACATTCTACCTCCAAGTTATATCCCCAGCCCAATTTTATTTCTTATTTGAAAACAGGGTCTCACTAAGTTGCAGAGAGCCTCGCTAAGTTGCCGAGACTGGCTTTGAACCTGTGATCCTTTCTGTCTCAGCCTCCCAAGTACTGGGATTACAAGCATGTGCCACCACGCCCAGTTCAGGCACACTATTAATAGAGAACTGTCAACAATAGAGAATTGAGGGGAAGGAGCCGGGCGTGGTGGCACACGCTTGTAATCCCAGCATTTGGAAGGCTGAGACAGGAGGATACGAGTTCGCGGCCAGCCTCAGCTACCTAGTGAGGCACTCCGCAACTTAGTGAGACCCTGTTTCCAAATAAAGAATAAAAATAGGGCTGGAGGTAGAATGCCCCTGAGTTCAATCCCCAGTACTGTAAAAATAAAAAAGAGAGAGAATTGAGGGGAAGGGACAAAACCAACTATAAGCTCTACAACCGCTTTGTCTATGGCAGAGTTCTCCATAAAAGAAGTTAAAAGTAGGACCCTTTGTTTTCCACTTAATAGCTTAGAACAACAGCAGTTTTCTCCTATGTCTACAAGGTGGCTGGAGTCAGTGGGGCGGTTCTGGCACTAGTCCTGCCTGTGCTCACTCATGTGGCCATTGTCACCTGGTGGCCTGACTGGCTGGAGGGACCACGACCGCATCACTCAAGTGTTGGGTACTGCTGCTGACTGCTGGCTGCACCTCCCTCCACACAGCCCAGGACTCCTGGAGTAGTAGCAAAAGCATTCCAAGATGATGAAGGGGGACGCTGCAGGCCTCTCAAGATCTGGAATCCAGACCTTGCACATTTCTTCTTCCACATTCAACTGGTCATGGTCAGTCACCAGGCCAGCCCTGATGAAAAGTGGGAGAAAACAAGTACTCTCTACCCATCAACAGAAGGAGCTGCAGAATCTTGTGCCATTTTTCTCAAGGTTGCATATGTGTATCCAAGGGGCATTTGTAGAGTGAATAATTGGAAGGTGTAAACACATTTGTGTCCTGTCTACCCCTCTCTAGTTTAATAACTCCATTATTTTATTTTCTCATCACTTCTCAACTATCACATGAGTATGAAAGAAACAAAAGAAATAACTACCGTCTATGACTTGACCTGAAAGAGTTTGCAAACTCCTTGGAGAAGACAAGGAATATACTCACACAAAGCTTGTAATGTGGGAAGCAAACACAGAATGTATAGATAGCAGATTTTACAGATAGACTATTGCATCCACCACACAGAAGACATAAACAAGTACTGTGGAAATTTAGAAAAGGGAAAGATTAAGAAGGCCTGCAATGACCAAGTCAAAACTCCAAACAAGATTCAGCATCAGCTTTGCCTTAAAATATGGATGGGATATGCACTCATCAGATCAGCACACAAGAAAAAAATGCATAAGCAAGCCTGGTGTGGTGGCGCACGCTTGTAATTCCAGTACTTGGGATGCTGAGACAGGAGGATTGCAGGTTCATGGCTAGCCTCAGCTACCTAGTGAGGCCCTCTGCAACTTAGTGAGACCCTGTTTCAAAATAAAGAATAAAAAATAGGGCTGGGGATGTAGCTCAGAGGTAGAATGCTCCTGGGTTCAATCCTTAGTATCACAAAAAAAAAAAAAAAAAAAAGAAAAGAAAAGAAAAAGAAAAAAATGCATAAGCAGAGTAAGGGGGCTGGGAATTGGTGCAAGGAAGTGTCGTGGTAGGCATCATCATTATTATCATAATTTTGGTACTGGGAATTGGAGCCTGGGGCATCCCAAGACTACATCCTGAAACCCTTTTCAATTTATTTTCTGAAACAGGGTCTTTCTATGTTGCTGAGGGTATGGTCATGCTACTGAGACTGTCCTTGAACCTGTAATCCTCCTGTCTCAGCTTCCCAATATTGGGATTACAGACATGTGTCACCACAGGCCAGTAGGCATTATTATTTTTGAAGATAGGGAAATGAAGGTCAGAAATGGATAATTGCAGTACCTGTTTACAATCCTGAAGGGAAACAAATAAAATCCAGGTCAGGCACAGTGGTGCATACCTGCAATCCCAGTACTTGGGAAGCTGGGAAGCTAGACAGGAAGATCACAACTTGCAGGCCAGCAACTTAGTGAGGCCCTCATCAACTCAGCAAGACCTGTTCCCCCCCCCCCCAAATTAAAAAGGCCTAGGGATATAGCTTGGAAGTAGAATACCCCTGGGTTCAATCCCCAGCACCAAAAAAAACAAACAAAACACACACACAAAAACAAAAAACTCTGACTAAAGTTTGTTTTGTGGTACTAGGGATTGAACCCAGGGGCATTCTATCTCTGGGCAATATCTCTAGCCCTTTTTATTTTTTATGTTGAAACAGGGTCTAAGTTACTGAGGCTGGTCTCGGACCTGTGATCCTCTTGTCTCAGCCTCCCAAGTACTATGATTACAAGCATATGTCACCATATCTGGCTAGCTTGTATTTTGTACTGCGGATTGAACCCAGGGGTGCTCTACCATTGAGCTACCCCTCAGCCCCATTCTAAATTTTATTTTGAGACAGAGTCATGCTAAATTGCCCAGGCTGGTCTTGAACTCACTTCTCTCCTGCCTCAGATTCCCAAGTAGCTGTGATTACAGGTGTGCACTATTGCAGTAAGTTCTGCCTAAGGTTTTAAAGCTAATAACGTTTGGGCAGTAAGTGAAAACCAGATCTGCTTGGTCCCAAACCCTGCAATCTTTCCACTATACTACTGCCTCATTGAAAATCCAAAGCACGGACAGTTACTAACTATTCAACATGAAAACTATAAGTAACTACAACATGTGGGACATCAGAAGTACAGAATTAAGAAACAAGAAGTCAGACATCGTGGCAGCACACACCTGCAATCCCAGTACTTGGGAGGCTGAGACAGGAGGATCACAGGTTCAAGGACAGCCTCAGCAAATACTGAGCCTCTCATCAACCTAGCAAGACCCTGTTTCAAAATTAAAAAACAAAATAGGGCTAGGGGTGTAGCTCAGAGGTAGCATGCCCTTGGATTCAATCTCCAGTACTACACACAAATAAAAAGGGGAAGTATAATTCAGCCAAGAATGGTGGCACATGCCTGTAACCCCAGTGCTTGGGAGGCCAAGACAGAATGATCGTAGATTCAAAGTCAACCTCAACTGTGAGGCTCTCAGCTATTTAGCGAGACCCTCATCAACTTAGCAAGACAAATAAAAATAAAATAGGGCTGAGGGTGTAGCTCAGAGGTAGAATACCCCTGGGTTCAATTCCGAGCACCACACACAAGTACAATTTAAATTACCAGCACCAGTTAATCATTAACCACAATGAAAATTCTCCCAGAAAAATATATGGAAAGCAGATATGATATTTGCAAAATTTACTCGCGCTAAGTAAAAGTACTGTGTTTCTGTTAATAGTCTTTTTTTGCATTATACAATTTTTGGTCTGAAATAAAGAGATGCATACTGCCAATGTCCTGCCAGCAGGAAGTCTCTGTTCTATTCTACCTATTCCTTCTATTCTTTTCCCTTCCACAGTCCTGCTTACATACACTCAACAACAGGTTTACTATGCTAATGACCAGAAATTACAGCAAGTAAACCCTGGTCAAGACGCTCAAGGAGACTGCAGTCAAGAAAGAAGAGATAAATGCCCATGGTTGCAAGTCTTAGACCAGAGGTCTGCAGGAGGTGCTTAGGCGGGTCTACAAGGAAGAGAAAATGCTGTATGAAGGAACCCAGAGAAGGTTCAACCGGGAGCTGTGAGGATGAAGTGCCACACCTCACCCGGGGAGATATAGCCCAGCTCTCCAAGCCTGCTTCTGTCTCTCACCCTCCTCCACTGCTGACACTCATTCCAGCTGCCCTGGCTCCCTCTCTACCCCCTTTCATCTTCCTCGTGGCCTCAACAACCATGTGGATGATATCACCCCTCCTTTCTGCCTCTTAGTCTTTTAACCTTTAACCTTCCAGTCATCTGCTTGTAGCATCAGAGATCTCTCCTCCTCTACTGGCTTGTTACCAGCACCTTCTTAACGTCCTCTAAATTGCCCCTCCTAAAAAGGTCTCTTGGCTGGGTGCAGTGGTACACGTCTAGAATCCTAGCTACCTGGGAGGCTGAGGCAGAAGGATCACAAGTCTCAGGCCAGCCTAGGCAACTTAGCAAAGACCTGTCTCAAAATAATAAATAAGCTGGGCGTGGTGGCGCACACTTGTAATCCCAGCATTCAGGAGGCTGAGACCGGAGGATCAGGGTTCGAGGCCAGCCTCAGCTACCTAGTGAGGCACTCCGCAACTTAGTGAGATTCGGTTTCAAAATAAAGAATAAAAAAAAATAGGGCTGGAGGTATAGCTTGGAGGTAGAATGCCCCTGAGTTCAATCCCCAGTACCGCAAAAATAAATAAATAAAAATAAAAATAAATAAATAAAAAGGGCTCAAGAGTGCTTACCTACAAGCGTGCGCCACCACACCCAGCTTCCTAAAATGTTTCTAAATGAGAAAATCCCCTGACTTAAATGAATGAGAAGAGAGAACATTTGATATATCACTTGATTGTGTGACAGCTGACATGACTATCCCAAATTTCCTGAGGGAATGGGATTACACCCAGCTGAAAAAAAGAAAACCTATTAAGTACTGGATATTTAATGTGAAGACAGAAGGTATAAGAAGGTGAGAATATAAAAAGCAGGAGAGGTTTTTCTCTGTTACTGAATAAAGTCAAACTATGAAGAAGCAATGGAGCAACAGCTTACAATATGCCTTTCAACAATTTAAAAAAAGAATGGTGAGCTAGGCACAGCGGCACACATTTATAATCCCAGGCTGAGACAGGAGGTTCACAGTTCATGGCCAGCCTCAGCAACTTAGTAGGCCTTCTGCAAGTTAGTGAGATGCTGTTTCCAAATAAAGTATAAAGACGGCCAGGAGTGTAGCTCAGAGTTAGAATGCCTCTGGTTCAATCCCCAGTACCACAAATAAAATAAGAATGTTGAGCTGGGGATGTGGCTTACTGGTAGAGTGCCTGCTTAGCATGCAAGAGCTCCTGGGCTTGATCCTGGGCACTGCCAAATAAATAAATAAAAATAAAATGAACACCGCAACTTCACATTTGAAATAGCGCTTTCTCATTCATTACACAATCATACATATGCCAATACCTTTGTCAGAATATTACAAAGGGTGCCCTGGCACAACACCCTATCCTACACAGGTGAGCCACAAAGAACACAGCACTTGCATTTCCATAACCAGACTTAGGAGAGTGGCCTGCAACCTTCAGGTTAAAAGTTCAGTATTTCCCCTGATGCCAATGGCAAGTGACAGGCATGACCAAGAATAGTGGGAAGAGTGAAGGAGTGGTGTAAGGTAGGGAAATGAAGGGGAAAAGGAAAGGAGTAGAAAAAATCAGATATGCAAAACCATTGAGGTTAATGGGTGAAGAATAAATAGGAACTCTCTGTATTATTTTGCAAATTTTTGTAAATATTAATTATTTCAAAATGAAAAGCTAAAAAACTGACAAGAAGCCAGGCATACTGGTGCATGCCTGTAATCCAGGATTTGGGAAGCTGAGACAGGAGGATCCCAGGTTTGAAGTCAGCCACAGCAACTTCGCGAGACCCTGTTTCAAAAAAAAAACAGGAAAGGTGGGGGTGCAGCTGGGAGGTGGAATGTCCCTGGAATCAAATTACCAGTACAAGGGGGGGGGGGGGGGCAGCAAACTGACTATAAATCCTTAAAAGAATATCATCTGAGGACAGAAAGAAAAGAAGAAAACAAATTATTTAGGTGGGCATAGTGGTACATGCTGTAATCTCAATACTTGGGAGGCTGAGATAGGAAGATCGCAGGTTCAAGGCCAGCCTCAGCACTTAGTGAGAGACCCTGTTTCAAAATAAAAAATAAAATAGGTCAGAGGTAGACTACCCCTGAATTCTATCTGCGGTACCACTTAAAAAAAAGAGAGAGCCGGGCGCGGTGGTGCACGCTTATAATCCCAGCATTTGGAAGGCTGAGACCGGAGGATCTGGGTTCTCGGCCAGCCTCAGCTACCTAGTGAGGCACTCCGTAACTTAGTGAGACCCAGTTTCAAAACAAAGAATAAAAAATAGGGCTGGGGGTATAGCTCAAAGGTAGAACGCCCCTGAGTTCAATCCCCAGTACTGCAAAAAAATAAATAATATAAAATAAAATAAATAATAATAATAATAATAAAGAGAGAGAGACAAGAAAAAAGTTTACAGATACACATGATGAGCCAGATGTGGTAGCACATGCCTATAATCCCAGTTCTTGGGAGACTGAGACAGGAGGATTGCAGGTTCAAGGACAGCTTTAGCAAGTAGTGAGAATCTCATCAACCTAGTGAGACCCTGTTTCAAAATAAAAATGAAAGTTGGGTGTGGTGGCACATGTTTGTAATCCCAGTACTTGGGAGGCTGAGACCGGAGGATCCGGGTTCATGGCCAGCCTCAGCTATTTAGTGAGGCTCTCCACAACTTACAGAGTCATCAGAAAAGTGAAGCTGGCAGGAAAGTGTATTGACACACTGCTGTGGAATTCATGTTTACTTGTTCCTTCCCCAGTGTGCTAGATCTCAATGAAGGTAGTATCTGGCAGAGTGGCTGGCACATTAATTATCCAGTGAATTCAGAAAAGACTAAAAATCTGTCTAAGACCATCATGTGTATCGTGTGTGTGTGTGTGTGTGTGTGTGTGTGTGTGTGTGTGTGTGTGTGTAGGGGAGTAGTGGGGATTGAACTCAGGGGCATTTATTTATTTCATTTTTATTAATTTATTTTTTATTTTTTATTTTGTGGTACTGAGTATTGAACCCAGGGGCATTCTACCTCTGAGCTACAACCCAGTCCTATTTTTTATTCTTTATTTTGAAACAGGGTCTCAGTAAGTTGCTGAGGGTTTTGCTAAGTTGCTGAGGCTGGATTCAAACTTGCGATCCAAATATCTCAGCTAACCCAAATCCCACTAAGATTACAGGCGTGCGTCACCATTTCCAGCTCTTAAAATGACATTTTTACATTAGAAAAGCACAAATAGAGATGTGTGCTTAACAATATCAGTACATACAGAATGGTAATATATACAGATGCTCCGTTTGCAAACTGAGTTGCGATTGATATCCGTATTGGTCAACACTAACGTCTTGCTCTTTAACATTAAAATACCTTCCTTAGAGAGGGCGGATCCAAGATGGCGACTTAGTGAATCGTCTTTCCACAAACGCTGTGATTTGGATCTAAATTTACCATAAAAAGAACTTTTTAACAGAAGGAAAAAAAAGCGAAATTTGAAGCACAAACAAATAAAGAAGATCAAGAAAGCAGAGCGGGGACAACAAAGGTCGCCACCGCGCAGCGATCCGCGATCCGCGCGGACCCCCGCCGTCCCAGCGCTGCCGGGGCGGATAGCAGCCGGGCTCTACAGCGAAAAAATAGACTGTGGGAAAACAGGACCAGAAGCCGTGGGGACCACCCAGACGCTGAGAACAGCAAATCCCAGGACACAGCACCCCCGGCACTCCACGCCGCACCCAGGCGGAGACCAGAACGCATGGGGAGCTCAGCATAAGCGCCCGCAGGTCTGGGGTCTGTCCCAGCACATCACCTCAGCGCAGAACTGTGACCGCCCAGAGCCTGAAATAAGACACAGCTTCTTAATGGAAGCACGAGCGTGAAACGGGAGCAGAGGATCTGAGTCCAGGAGGAACAGGGTGAGCCGGCGGGAGCCATCTTCCCTGCTAGCCCTCTTCCCAACCAGCCTCCTGCCATCTAGCCAGACTATCACCAACCTGCGCCCCCCAGCGACCACAGAAGGCCGAGCAGGCAGGACAGCCTCCGCGCTCCGCTCCAGAGATGGAAAAGTGAACCTGAAGCAGCTGTCCAGGAGGTGGAACAGGCCGAACAGCAGAGAACCGAGCCTGCACGCGCTGGGAACGGCGGCTGCGATCTTCGCCGCCAGCCCCTACCACCAACTTCCTGCTAGCTATGCAGACCATCATTGTCCGTTTGAGCCCCCAGCCATCAGAACGAGAACAGGCCGAGCTGCAGGGAGACGTAAGTCGAGCCACGCGCACCTCGGGTGCTGGATGCGGGATTCACAAAACAAAGCATAGACTCAGCCATCTGCCCTGCTAGAGCCTAGACAGGGCCAGAAGGGTAGAGGAACCCAGTGCACACAGGGTATCTGGAAAGGTGGGGCTTTTAGACTGCTAAAGCATAAAGCAAAAAGCAGAGTCAGAGACGCAGCCAGACCCAGTGGAGAGTCCAGAGACATAAACTAGCAGTGGGCAATTCTCTGCCTGCACTGACAGAGCAAATTAAAATAAATAAATAAAAAACGCCAAAGACACACGTGAAAATTTAAGTTCGGTACTGCTATTTGTAGATTTTGGGG